>VMBQ01001174.1:178750-200467 GCA_007657795.1 Dreissena rostriformis | reverse complement strand
ATAAGTGAGTTATTCAGTTTGTGTATTATAAATAATAACACTGTTATAACACATTATGATCATATTGTAAAATAAGTCTTATGTATGTAAATGTCTTGGTAAATTGTGTTTATAATAACGATTATGAATTGAATAAAGTCACTGAAACATCAAACAAACAAAATCCTATAATTATTGTATATAATCTGTAAAGCTCAAACAATGTCCTATTTCCTCAATGGTGCGCACGCATACCAGGCTTATATGGTCTGGCCATTATTACACTGGTCAGTAGTTCTTAAATGCTTTAACCCTTTGCATGCTGGGAAATTTGTTGTCTGCTAAAATGTCGTCTGCTGAATTTCTAAAATCATCCTTTTCTTCACTTTTTTTCAAAGACCACTATCAGAATAGCAAACAGTTTGGATCCTGATGAGACGCCACGTTCTGTGGCGTCTCATCTGGATCCAAACTGTTTGCAAAGGCCTTTAAAATTCCGTTCCCGCACTCAAAGGGTTAAGCTTTTATGAGTACATATGAACGGGAGGGTCAATAGCTGAGAGTTTGGTTATTGCATCTATTCTGGTCAGTAGGACAAGAAATTTTGATAGGACCTATCTTTATGGGGACCATTATGAATGTTGATTTCATATCTTCAGTGATGTAATTTCCTGTGTGATGAAGGAATGGCCAAGATATCTTCTCTCTACATTACCCCCACAAGGTCACTGCTACACTGCTATCTCGCCTAGTCATTAATGCAATTTCCTTTTAATTGTGTACTCAGATAAAAAGACTTTCTGATAGTGTAATATAGTTATGTAGTTTGAAATGTGTCACGCAGGTCACACATGCTCCAGTTTCCCTTCCATGTATGGGAATTGTGGAAAAGGTTTGTTTGAACACACCAATGTTTGAACAAAAAGCTATTGTATCTAATGTGGCAGATACTGCAATATTTACACACAACCATTGAATTGTGGACAAGAAATAGTATGTGGTATTTGTGGTCGCCCACTTAGTAAATTGATGTTTAACTAGAGTTAAAATGTACTTTAAGGCTTTATAAATTATAATTTGCTGGTGTAATTTAAGACAACTGGAAAGTATTGAATACTGCATGTGATTCAGGGTGTGTTATGAGTACAATCAGTTATTGTCACATTGTGGTATTGTGGTTGCAGAGAGTTAGAGGGTGACATACCAGTGTACAAATGTACTTTAAAATTAGAGAATGCAGATTTCGCAAAGCCCACATTCACCAACCACAACCCATATTACCAACTGCTGAACTAGGACCTGTATTCGCCACCAAGGACCTGTATTCACCAACCAGGACCAGTACATTTGTATTCAAACACCAGTACCCCTATTCACCAATCAGGGTCTGTACTCAACAATCAGGACTTATATTCACCCACAGGTACCAGTATTCACCAACCGGTGCCCATATTCACACACCAGGACCCATATTCACCAACATTATCCGTAATCAACAACCAAGACCCATATTTAACCACATGGACCCTTATTCATCAAACCAGGCCTGTTCTCACCAGCCAGAACATTATACACCCATAGGGAACTGTATACACCCATAGGGCACCGTTTACACCCATAGGGTACTGTATACTACCATAGGGCACCGTATTCATCCGTTTTTACCTGTATAAACCCACCTGGAATTGTATTCACCTACCAGGACCTGTTTTTACCAGCCCGGGCCCTTATTCAACTTCAGGGCACCATATTCAGCAACAGGTGCCCGTATTCATCTGGCATGATCCATACTTACCCACTAGGACCCGGTTCACCAACCAGGACTGGTATTCACTCACCGGAACCTGTATTCACCAACCAGGACCCATATTCACCCACCCGAACCCATATTCACCAACCAGGACCCATATTCACCCACCCGGACCCATATTCACCCACCCGGACCCATATTCACCAACCAGGACCCATATTCACCAACCAGGACCCATATTCACCAACCAGGACTGGTATTAACTCACCGGAACCTGTATTCACCAACCAGGACCCATATTCACCCACCTGGACCCATATTCACCAACCAGGACCCATATTCACCCACCCGGACCCATATTCACCCACCCGGACCCATATTCACCAACCAGGACCCATATTCACCAACCAGGACCCATATTCACCAACCAGGACCCATATTCACCAACCAGGACTGGTATTAACTCACCGGAACCTGTATTCACCAACCAGGACCCATATTCACCAACCAGGACCCATATTCACCAACCAGGACCCATATTCACCAACCAGGACCCATATTCACCCACCCGGACCCATATTCACCCACCCAGACCCATATTCACCCACCAGGACTGGTATTCACTAACCTGGACCTGTATTCACTCCCCCGAGATACCTATTTACCAAACAGTGCCTGTACTTACCAACCAGGACCTGTATTCACCCACATTGAACTGTATTCACAAACTGGTGCAAGTATACAAGGACCTTTGTTAACCGTCTAGGAACCGTATTTACCAACAAGGACTTGTACTTACGCACCAGGGCCCGTATTAAACAACTTGTGTCCATATTCGTCCATGGACCCGTACTCACCACCAGGACCGGTACTCACCACCAGGACCCGTACTCGCCAACAGGACCCGTACTCTCCACCAGGACCCGTACTCACCACCAGGACCCGTACTCACCACCAGGACCCGTACTCACCACCAGGACCAGTACTCACCACCAGGACCCGTACTCTCCACCAGGACCAGTACTCTCCACCAGGACCAGTACTCACCACCAGGACCAGTACTCACCACCAGGACCAGTACTCACCACCAGGACCAGTACTCACCACCAGGACCAGT
Source organism: Dreissena rostriformis (assembly GCA_007657795.1). NCBI lineage: Eukaryota > Metazoa > Mollusca > Bivalvia > Myida > Dreissenidae > Dreissena > Dreissena rostriformis. The sequence goes on along the minus strand of VMBQ01001174.1, from coordinate 197,621 downwards.
ACTCACCACCAGGACCAGTACTCACCACCAGGACCAGTACTCACCACCAGGACCAGTACTCACCACCAGGACCAGTACTCACCACCAGGACCAGTACTCACCACCAGGACCAGTACTCACCACCAGGACCAGTACTCACCACCAGGACCAGTACTCACCACCAGGACCAGTACTCACCACCAGGACCAGTACTCACCACCAGGACCAGTACTCACCACCAGGACCAGTACTCACCACCAGGACCAGTACTCACCACCAGGACCAGTACTCACCACCAGGACCAGTACTCACCACCAGGACCAGTACTCACCACCAGGACCAGTACTCACCACCAGGACCAGTACTCACCACCAGGACCAGTACTCACCACCAGGACCAGTACTCACCACCAGGACCAGTACTCACCACCAGGACCAGTACTCACCACCAGGACCAGTACTCACCACCAGGACCAGTACTCACCACCAGGACCAGTACTCACCACCAGGACCAGTACTCACCACCAGGACCAGTACTCACCACCAGGACCAGTACTCTCCACCAGGACCAGTACTCACCACCAGGACCAGTACTCTCCACCAGGACCAGTACTCACCACCAGGACCCGTACTCTCCACCAGGACCCGTACTCTCCACCAGGCCCAGTACTCTCCACCAGGGGCAGTACTCACCACCAGGACCAGTACTCACCACCAGGACCCGTACACACCACCAGGACCCGTACTCACCACCAGGACCCGTACTCACCAACAGGACCTGTATTTACCAACAGGACCTTTATTTACCCACTCATTACTCATATGCACCAACCAAGAACCATGTTTACCAATAGGACCCATATTCAATGACCAGGACCCTTATTAATCGACCTGCACCCGTATTCATCTACCAGGACCAAAATTAACCCACAAGTACCCGTGTTTACCCACCAGGAACAGCGTTCACAAACCAGAAGCCTTATTCATAGATCAGGAACCATATTCACCAAACTAGGCTTGTATTCACTAAGAATCCGTACTCAGCTACTTGGACCCGAAATCATCAACCCGTGCCCGTATTCACCGACCTTACCTGTATGCAACCACCAGGAACAGTATTCACCCTATTCACAAACCTGGGCATTGGGTGTGTGAATTCACACTTCCGGGCTTGTATTCACATGGCTTGTTGTTTTATTCTTACCATCTAAAATTCCAAATCGTCGTTGTTTATCTAACGACAAACAATGATGAATCGAAAATCATATCAATATTTTGCGATATTGCAGTTGCAGACAAATACAGAATGAACAGTTGATGTATGTGTATGTCAGGATTTCAACGTCTTTAGAGTTGGTCATATGAAGATGTTGGCCTTAACCCATTTATGCCTAGTGGACTCTCCCATCCATATAAATTGGTTAATTTATTTCCAAAATTAGGGATGTCTTTTATATTTATTTCTATATTTAGAATATTTCTTACATAAATTTCTTTAAGCAAACAGAGCAGACCCTGATGAGACGCCGCATCATGCGGCGTCTCATCTGGGTCTACTATGTTTGCCAAGGCCTTTTTTCTAGACGCTAGACATAAATGGGTTAATATATGACTGCAACAGACAAGTATGGACACTTTAAAAAATACCTTCTTGAGGTATGCGTTTTACATAACTGCTTCTCTCCATTTCAAAACGGAAATCATTGCCAATTTCAACTTGGCAACAGTCTACGAAGTCATACATCCCGTTTCTGTTGGACGGCATAGGTGTTAGCCTTTGTCCTACGCATGACATCGCGTAAGCAGAACCCTCGATACTGGTGTCTATCTGGGATATGTTATCAGATTGTTGGTGCATGCAAATAGAAAAGGCAAAAACGTGAATTAGCAACAAGAAAATTGAACAAGAATGTCGTGGTTTGCGATCTATTGAATAAACATGTAGCATTTCGTAATATTTATATACCGGTAACCTGGAGAGCGAAGGTTAAATAGTAAAACAAGGGAACAGTATTGTTCAAAATTTGGTTGTATAACTAAGTTAATATAATTTGTGAATGTTATTGGAATTCCTTCCAGAATGTAGTTTAAAATGCAATAGTTTTGAAATGTTTATCTATCTCCAAATTGGCACATAGCTGTACTAAATAGCACTAAATAAATGAAGTTTGAATGGCTGAGTGCCAATACCAAATATTATGTTGTACAGTCGGTACTTGATTTTGGCTTTATTGTTGTTACAAAGCATATACAATTTTTACATGGAATGATAAGTCGCCATGGAATTCCTTCATCACTTGCTCCTCTCCACCTAGGAGTATAAATAGGTACCTGTGAGGAAAATTAGCCAATGTTCCGTGGCTGCATACTGCGCCGAATGTTAACGGACAACTTATATCCCAGTGATCGGGGTGCAAATTGTCAAAGTCGATTGAAGTTATCTTAGTCAGACTATAAAAACATGCATGTGCATTTGCTTTTCATATGAAATGTTTGTTTAGCTCACCTGAGCTCAAGGTACTCATGGTGAGCTGTTTTAATCACCTTTTGTTCTGCGTTCATCGTCCCTCTNAGACCGTACCACGCGCAAAGCCGTGTCTACTGCGTCCTCGCTACGTTGTACACGTTCGCACTGCGTCCTGGCATATTTTTGAGGACGTAGTGGGAACGTGGTCTAGTGTGACGGGGGTATTACGGTGTAAAATGCAATTGTCAACCGTTCATATATATGTTCTGTTTACCATTTCACCTTTTGTTGGAATACAAATGTTCGCTAAAATATTATCGTGTGTGTGAAATTGAAATAATAAATCGAAAAGAGAACGCACGCAGACATAAAAATAGTTTTGCCATAGAATGCATATTAATACATTGTTAACAATGAAAGCGTGAGGTGGAATATCCAATAAAATGAGTAACTTTCTATAAATAAAAGCACACGTGTTGCCCACCGCAATCACAATTCCATGTGGCCATAGAAATGTCTTCAATGTGACTCGCATTGAAAAATTGACACGCACGCGTGTAGTTTTGTAATACAGTCTAAACGCTCTACAAATGGTAACTTATCGAACCTTTTATATATCCTGGTTGGTTCCGAACGAAGTCATATTGATGTGTTTTCGTATGACCAGAATGACGACGGTTGCCGTCGTCTACCGTTTCTATTTACAAATACAACATCAATATGCATGGTGTTAGCTTTTCATAGGAAGAACGGCGGTATAACACTCGTATCCTCAGGAGAGCCATGTAGATACCAATGCACAAAGCAGGACACGTTTAACGGCAAACGAAGCGCGTTGATTATGACAACCAGAAAACGAAAATAGTTTTGAATTGTCATCTAGAATATCTATAGTATTTTGGATATACCGGTACACGTTATACGTATAATGGCAGGCTACAAACACTGATTGCTCTCCTGTTCATATTGTTTTAAGTTTCATTAATATGTATTTAAATGTAAAGGCCTTTAGGTGGACAGTTTTTGAGCCATAGCAAACTGGTTAACTTTCAAAATATGTAAAACTGCAAACCCTTTGATTGTCAAAGGAATTACCATCTTTAAATTTGACTTTCCAACAACATTTTAACATCTTTTAATTTGACCAGCCAACAACACTTTGTCACAGACCAGATTTCTGATAAAAAGATTTTGAAAAATGTTTTTCAGATATTAACGAGTGGCTGGTCAATGTTGATGATAATAAGTCAATGTGATTTTACAACTCTGTTAATTTATGGTAACATTTTGTTGAGAAATGCGCGCGACATTGGCAGTTGTTTTTCAAAGTACATGTGTCCCCATTTGGAGGTGCATGTGACCCAATTTTGACGTACCGTTGATCGGAACAGCAAATCGGGATTAAACAAACAACAGATCTACCTATATCAGCTATTATTATTATTATAATAAGGACTCTGATGAACATCAGTCGGACTAAAATTTATTTTACTTTATTTTTCATGCGCCATCGTGTGTGTGAATGTTCATAATATGATATAATTTTAGTTATCAGTGTACGTAAAAAGAGACACTGCGGTAATGTAGCCGATCGGAACTTATCTCACCTGTATTTAAACATTTGAAAGGAAGACGCGTTCAATTGCTCAAAGAGACTCCATTATAAAAGTGATAGCAAATAAACATTATCAATAATGCGTTACATAAGAAGAATTTGGATAATCATGGCAAACTGAATTGTATCAAATGCAAATATATGATCACTTGATTTTAACCATACGTCATGCGACAATGGGTCTTATGCCATATGCGCCCAACAAAGCTCCAGACCAGCCTGCGTTCAACGCAATTTAATCAAGAGCTTCGCTTTCCCTTATTAAGTCACGCAAGGTTCTTTGGTATCTTAGCGAACAGCATAGCTCATGACCAGATTGCGCAATTCGCAGGCTGGTCTGGAGATACGCTAGTCGCATATGGGATAAATCCTTTTTTCGCATCCTTGCAGGTCCTATTTAAGCTGACAATAACACAAATGCCCTGACCTTGGATATGTAGTAAACAGCGACCAGAGCGTAACAGATAATGTATTAGATAGTATTAATTTAATGTGACTCTTCAGCATTTTAATGTATTTTGGATAAGACGAATGAGCTATACGTATGCGTTCCGCTACTTGTAAAATGACCATTAAATGTGCGTAAATGTAAACATAATTAATCTTTTATAGACATAATTTATCTTTTATCACTCGTTATCACTAATGTCCAATCTCAATGACATATATATATTTAATTACAAATTTTCAATCTAATTTTAGCTCTTTTATATAAGTTAACCACGAGTGTCTAATTTATTTACAGGTCTGCGATGAAAACCGTCTACATCTGTTTTTGTTTTAAATTATTTTTTAAATATATACATTGCGGATTGTTTTTTAATGGTGGATTGTTTTTTAATGGCTACCACAGCGCATTTCCACAGTTCATCAACATTCCATGTAAATAAAACCTTAATTATCAACATTCCATGTAAATAAAACGTTTATTACCACGTTTTCTTTTCGTACTAAGAACATTGTGATAACACGAATGCGTCCAACTTCGAATAAGTCATTTTGAATTACAAAAATGCTGACATATTGACTGACACGTTGTGCGAAGTTCGAATAAAAGCTTAGGTGGTCGCATCAGTGTTTACGGCAAGATGTATACAATTGGCCGCGCATGAGCTTAAATCATATATAAGCTGCCAACCAAATCCATTTATTAACGTCATAGCTGTTGCATTAAAGCCAAACATGCCTTGCAGATCACAGTGTCTTGCTGCATTAATACATACATCTTAACGTCGGCGCGCCGTAAGTCGACGGCCGTTATTTGCATTTACTCCGTCACGCTATATAAGGACGGCCACGCATTTTCTCTCGCGACATATTTATGGTCCTTCAGCCCTCGCTGTAAGATTTCTACCGTTTATATGGAGCTATAACAAACATACATATTCGCCGGCCTGCCATTGGGTTTATTATGCGTTATTACTTATTGTATCATAAATCAAATTAATGACTCTTTCGCCAACACTAAACCGCATGTACATCAAAATGATGGATCGTTTTTATGCGGGCATACGAGCCGCTGGTTTCATATCGTCACAAAATAATGTGGAAATTTCTGAAGTTTTTTTACCAGTTGGCGACGTTATTAATTACATCTTACGCAAACCGCTTTCCTCGCTTAATGAGATAGTATTCGCGTTTTTGTTCACTTACTTTCTATCCAGCGTTTTACTGTTACTTTTTCACCAATTTGAATTGACAGCTGCACTGCAAAAGTCTATATCAATATATGGGACGTAGAAGTCGACTGTTAGAGTGAGTGGGTGACTTGCATATTTCAAATGAATGAGAACTACATGTACTTGGTTGAATACTCTAAACCCATGTCAATTTAATAAATGGAAGAATGTATGACCATGCTCTATAGAAGTCGTTCGGCGTACCAAACACGTTCTGATTATAAAAAGAATAATAATTTGATATACGATTGATAAATATTATGATATTGTACACTTGATAAACCCTTGCGATAAACCCTCTTCGCATACAGATACACTTATAATTTGCAAACCAAAATATTGTGCCTAAACAAACAATATACAAGTACTTTGATATGAATTAATGCGTTTTTATTAATTGTTCACAAATGCTTGAACATAAGGAACAAACAAAAATTATGGATTTTGTGTGAGAAATAACATGGATCTATATTGCGAAACGTTGTTAGGACCACCTCCGTCGTTATTGATATTATTCAGTTTAAAAGTTTACTATACTTTCACATGTACGTTACACTTACTTGCTTTTGAATGCGAATTGAATGCGATGCCATATGGTAAAATGTTATTTACACCGGTCTGTTGTGTGACTATTTCTAAGTGTGAGGTTTGACATGCCTTTCAACCAAGTCTTTACATTGACTGTTCAAAAGCAGTGATCCCAGCTGTCAGCTTTAATAATTATTTTAATTAATGTCGTATTGTATGTATTGTCTTGTAATGGTTATTCGCTTTAATTAAAATACAAGCGGCCTGATAATGTTTCCGGAGTTACATTATGTAACTCCTCGCAGATTGTTACCAACAATGTTCTTGCCACGTTCTTACTTAAACTGCGAATATTTGTAACTTTTCGTCCATGTCTCCCGTACATTACTTTATTTATGCACAAAACATTGGCAACCTTTGTACTCTACACATACAATGCCCCTCTACAATGGCTTCCATTGTTAATTTAACCTTGCTTTCTTCTGATAACAATTCATATCTTTAATGATGAACCAACGTGACAGCGAGGAACTCTCGTATGAATGATAAAATATAATTAACATCNGTGGACTTATAAATGAACAATTAGTTAAATGGATGTTGTTCTGTCGGCGTGACTATTAGGTAATTTATAAGGAAAGTTTTATCGCTCAAAATATGTCTTCCGTACGTTCTTTTGCCATACGTTCGCGCTGATAAATTTGTGCGTAATACGTTTCGCTCATATTAGCATGAATCCTAGGCGGAAATACACTCACTCGTTTAGAAATTGTAAAATCCCATTGTGTTTTCGCAATCTATTTGTCAGACAAAGAAAGATTACCTTCCCGGGAATANTCCTATTGTGCTTTCGCAATCTATTTGTCAAACAAAGAAAGATTACCTTCTCTGAAGTATATGACAGTTGTTTTTCGTTGAACTGATCTCGTTTCTGTGAAAATATGTTAGTACATTGTTTTCTTGAAAAGGTACAACACAATTTAATCAAATGCTTGCGTTAATATTTTCGAAAATGTATCAAATGTTACAACACAGATCATTGAATTCCCGTGGTATGTAAACCTGCATATCGACGAATTTACAAGACATTTAACAACATGTTTCTACGAATTCACAAAAAAATGTAAAAACGTGTTCCTACTAACCTACAGGCAACGTAAAAACGTAAATCTACCTATTCACACGAAATGTAGCCAAGTTCATGTACATATGTAAGAATTGACATGAAATGTAAAAAAACACATATCTACGAATTCTCTTGAAGTGTAACAACGCATATCTACTAACTCACGTGAAATGTTATACATATATCTACAATCACAAATGAATATAAGAAAGTATTATACGAATTAACAATAAATGTAACAACGTATATCTTCGAACGCACACGAAATGTACCAACATATATCGACGAACTCAAGCGAAATGTTACAACAAATATCTATGAATTCACCTTCCATTTTTTAAAGTATATCTACAAAAATACTTGAAATTAAGAGACGTATAATTTCGAATTCATGTTACATGTAACAAATTATAATTATCTACGAACTAACGTGATCCATATAATGTTAAAAATAAAACTTTAAAATATATTGGCCTACTTTGCAAAAATGCAGATACAATGTATACTCTTTTGACGATATACATGTAGTTAGATAGTTGCTGATAATGTTTAAATCAATAGATTTGTGTGTAAATACTTTGCTCGGATCGCTTTGAACTTAGTCATGCATATGAGGAGTCGGTATGACACCTTTAAGAGCTGACCAGAGACCACGTGAAAACGTATCGGGACCATAAGATTGCATGCCGATAGTACAATGGCCGAGCTCTTCTATCTAAACCGGACAAAAGCTGCTGTTATCTGATGTCCAGTCGTGTCATATAAACTGCTGATTAACGAGAGGTGTATTTACTTCAATAAAGGCATGTTCATCGATATGTTAAAGTAAACAACATGTGGTACAACCTGGTCGAGCTGACCGTTTGCTGACCACTGCGACCGCTGTGATCGTTCAATAATGGCCTCGGACAAGTTTTGTTTACATGCTTTAAACCTCGGATACGTGTTGACAAGCTTGTTTAATTAATGGTAGTAGACAATGCGTTGGCAAAGTGCTGACCTGGCAAATTTTGTTACGAATTGTATGGCCTTGTTTATGGGGGTAACTCTATATTGAAATCGCCAAAGGAATTTCGCATATAGATATTAACAAAGGGAATTAAGTGTTCGATACTGTGAATTAAGCCCGCTGTAAACATATAGAATGCTGCATCATGATGCTTTGGTCGCCATTTTGTTTGCAAATATTGCAATTAAATAAATAAAGCATATTGGGAAGCAAAGAAGGTTTTTAAAACAAATACTAGTACTGGTAAATGACACAGTTTCCAGTTACTTAATTTTTTTAACGAATATATATTTGATATTCCTTTAACATAATATACTAGTAATAAATGCTATTAATATACCATTTTGATGTATGTTTATTCAAAGATCTATAAATAAACATATATTATAGATCTTTGGTATATTGTATGTACACTACGAAGTTATATATAGTAAACCGTGACTATGTGTGTAGTAGGGCCCATATTTCGCGATTTCTCTATTCAGTATAAATTGCTTGATGAGTTAAAGAATTTTGTGAAAACACTTGCGATTATGGCATATGAACTATTTCATAAAATCAGAGAATCGGCACGTCTCAATTCAAAAACCGCATGTTGATTGAAATAACATGTAAGCTCTCTTATTTGTATAGGTATACTTTTCAATTAAATGAGTTATATAGTCTGAAAATATATTCAATTAAATATTTACATAGTTTGCAATGTAAAGAAGGGTATAGAACAACTACTCCAAAAAAGATTCAATAAGGTTCTTTGCTAAGCACTATTTGCGGATTTGTAATAATTACAAAAAACGCCAAGTAAATTTTGGAGATTTAATACCACTTGTGCAACAGTCACGTGTATGTGAACACGAGTAATATAGCCATATATTCGGACAGGCGATTTCGGAGTTCACACATTTTTGTGTTCCGGCTGCCAGATTTGTTATATGTCGTGGGAGCTAGATGCATGACAGTTTGACGGATAAAGGTTAGCCGGGCAATCATCAAACAGTAATGTGACATGATAGACCGATAATGCGTGTGTAATTTAATATGAATAACACGTTTTACGTAATGGCGGGGTTTACGACATCGAAATTGATGTAGTAACATGTTCCTCCAACGTCGCAATATAACTGTCATTGTTAAACGTTATGATAGCATGTTATGGTTGTCAACAGCGTTGTTAAACCTTGTACGCAATAATGTTTCAATTAATTTATTACGTGATTTAATCAAAGGGTCAACCAGTCACCGCAAAGCACGGGGAATTGACCTCGATCATGCTTTAAATTTATTACATTCGAAACGGGTGACAATCGACTAAATTACAAAAATGTAGGTCAAAGTTGGGTTATGATTTCAACGGCACGTAGCAACAGGCATGAATTTCTTAGCGCGCTTTTCCAAGCAAAGCCGGCAGCATTCTGATACATCGCGCATAAGGTGTGAAGAAAACCGAGTGTGGCTTTACCATTCTAAGAAATCTCAGCATGAATTCTCACATGGAAAACACACGGTCAAGGACTTGTAATTTAAAGGTTTATTTTATAACATCCGACGTTCCCTTCATGAGCATAATGGTTGTCATTCATGTGTATGCATTGTTTTAAACATACGCAACGAATGTGTTGTTTTTCCGTCTTCTTTTTTCCTTCTTGATTTCGGATACGCTTACGTAGCCAATGTAGAATCTCAAGTTGCCCTTACGTATACATTATTTATCCAGGATAATTTATTCATTGAAAACATTTAACGACAATTTAAGAAATACTAAACCCGATGAAATTGTCCCTTTATTGAATCTGAGTACAGGATGTGTAGGATCGTGCCAAGGACAGTCATCGGGTTTCACCAGATTTCTAATGCATGCACACGTCTGAATGCATGTTTTGCACTTATGTTCCTGTTTGAATGTCAGTAAATTATGCACGGTATTAACTGGGTCATTGTTAGAATAAATTAAATTATTTTTATCCGCTGGAGACGATTTGCCAAACACTTGATTAATGTTTTTACAAGGAAAATATTCATACTCAGAAGTGTAGTCGAACCTTTTGTAGACACTACAAGACATGGAAATATATAAGCCGCAGGAATTTGACTTCGCAGTAAAAATTCATTGGTGAAAGGGACTGCACAGGCTAATCTTGGATGACGTAAATGTATTAAGCCCTGTTTTCCCAGAGCGAGGCTCATATGCATTTAATTATGGCTTTACATGAAGACAGAGAAGTCAGTCTTTCCAAACCTTTCGTACCATGTAGTTAAGAGTGCGTAGATAACGTATCTGTTAAAATACTTTTCACAAAACTTTTAAGATGCATGTATCTATATGTAAATGTAGCGTCTGTATTTCGCAACCGATGTACGTCAGATTACAACGAATCTACTGTTACAAAAAGCGCGTACGCTAGTGAAAAAAGACGCTTGAATAACTTTAATTCTTGTGTCGCCTGAAAGATTTACATCATTCGCATGTTCTGACCTAGTTTGGCAAAACATCGCAAAGTCGGCTGAAACTACGTACTTGACTTATAATTTTCAGTGCGGCGACATTCAAGTATTTTGTCTTCGGTCCAAAAATACCGTACATGCGCGCCTGTAAATACTGACATTGTGATATATAATCGTGTTTTCGACGGTGAGACTAGCGTCACGTAATAACAAAAAAAAAACGTAATAACAAATGTATCACGAAAGCTGCTTTTCTTCTATGGGCCCGCCTGTAGGATTGTTTCTTGAATCTTTTAATTGACAATTCAAATTGTTTTTCATTTACATACTCTGTTATTAGTCATTAACTGATACATAATCACTCATTATCGGCGTAATTGACATATCCCTATACATGTCAAACATGTAAATGTGTCATACCAGTGAAATGATGTTTGACAAGCAACACCTACAATTATTCAGTTATGAATTACCGTCAATGTCGTGTTTAAAGTCTTCAAATTGAATACCAATCAATATTCGCACACAAATTGGTAACGTGCCTTGGCTGTCAAAAACACAACAATGCTGTCTTTTGTTTCTGCGGAATTCACCTTCAAATTACAAAATAGCCAGAGGGGCAATAAAACATAAATTGTCCGTTACTTTTTAATTACGGTCATCTATAAATAAAAGAAGCCGATAATCGCAAGATAATGAGTTGTAATGATCTGCTATAACGGAACAGGATAGCCCAAGGGCGGAAACAATGTCTTGTTGCACAATCCAATGTTTGTTCAACGTAAAACGGACGCCGCCAGCAAAGAACGTTGAGGAAGACGTCACAACGTGCCGTATCTCTAACGTCGCATCAGCGGAACAAACTTTCAACTTTTTCTTTCTGTATCCTTACAAACTGAAATGATCAAACAAGGAATCAGTTTTTTCTGTCATGTTTTGTTTGATCTTTGTTCGGTTATTATTTCATTTTCATCTAATATTACGGTATTTATTTTCTAAGGACAATGCCCTTTCTCGTGTACGAGATGTTTTTAAGTGCACATTTTGTCAGTCAGTTTCCTGAAATTTCCAAAACCCTTATGTCTGTGACGTTGTTAAAAGTATATCCTGCAAAATTAAAATCATGGTCGTTTCTTCGTTCGTTAATGCAGTACAAGATCGAAAATGCGGTAGCACCGCTATTTAAAAGCCATCGTCGTTGCTTTAATCGATGAAGCACATTGTTTTATTTTCAAGTTTTGTTGTCAGCTGTCTCCAACAAACTGTTCAAAACATTTAAGAACATTACATAGAAACATGTTTGACATGCGTTTACAAAACCTGTGCTTAATATTATGTACCGAAATAACACGAGCTTGACGCTGGTTTACTTAAACTTGAAATTGAAAAGGCTTCTTGCACGATTCTCTCTCTGTATTTACAATCGCTACCCCCGTTGTGTACACAGCGCTCCATTGTTTTCGTGATAGAATTATAAAATGATATATTATTCATACATTGATTACTTAGTTTTATATGTCCGTCATATATATTGAAACACGCATGCATTCACCTTTACTAGAACGTTTAGATCTGGGAGTGGCAGGATTTTACGTGTGAATTCAGTCATATATTAACGTATGGAACTCTATTAAAAATAACACTAATTGTCTCATTAAAATAACAACTTAAATATAAATGTCAAAATCAGAATATGAAGCTATCATATAATTAGAATCTTGCTATTAACTTTGTATAAGAACGTGCCGCCCGTCAAGATGGTAACAAGCCATGTATGGCTTAAAAGTGAAACGATATATATTTTACTACGGTGATGATAAGTCGTACTCCTTTGTTAAATAAAGTTTGTATCAAAATGTTAGATTACACTTTGTTGTAACCCATACGCTAAAATATATAGACACATGACCATATTTTGTATCATATTTTGTGTATTTAGACGATGTTCTTTCGTATAAGTCTTAATAAACTGTCTGATCTGTTCTGTTCTGTTCTGTTCTTAAAATTTGTGTCGGCCGACGCAGCAGCGTTTCGGATGCTGCAAGTCTTATGTTTGTAACAAAAAGCGCAGTAAGACGTAAATGCGCATCGGAATGTTGTCTTTTTTATTTTTATTTGACGAGCCCATGCAATAGCTGTTGTTAAACATATATGGTAAGGGTTGTTTGTGGTTTGCACGTCGTTAAATTCATTGTTTCGATGCATTCGTCGCAGTTTATATCCCTCTGAGTCGCCAATCCTGGTAGAGAAATGTTATATTTCCACGTAGATGGTTTAATTACGTTTCCAATAAACCAGTAGTCAGCAAACAATAACATCTTCCCACACAGCTCAACATACAACGGGCGAATGCATTAACGAATATTTTGATTACGCATCGACGTAACGTTATAACCTAGAGCTAGACGTCATGCAAGGCAAAAGTTTGATGGGGCGGTCTTGTGTGTTCGCAAAGTTTCAATAGTTTTTAAATGTTTTTCTATCTCCAAATTGGCACATAGCTCTACTAAATAACACTGAATAAATGAAGTTTGAATGGCTGAGTGACAATAATAAGTATTGTGTCTTGTACATTCGGTACTTGATTTTGGCTTTATTGTTGTTCAAGGCATATACAATTTTTACATGGAATGATAAGTCGCCATGGAATTCCTTCATATGAAAGTTTATTTTTAGCTCACCTGAGCTCAAAGTGCTAATGGTGAGCTGTTTTGATCACCTTTTGTTCTGCGTTCACCATCCCTCTTTCGTGGTCAATATTTACCTAGTGAGCATTCTAGAGGCCACGTTTATCGCCAAATGTTCATGAAACTTGGTCAGAACATGTGTCCCAATAATATCTCGACCGAGTTAAATACTGGGGTATGTGGGGTAAAAAACTAAGTCACTTGGTTAATTTTAAAACAGCTCGTGAACACTCTAGAAATTACATTGTTTGCCAAATCATAAAACATGTGTCCCAATTATATCTCGACCGACTTCGAACATGTTTCAATTTTCAAATGTTCAAATGTTTTACAACGGTATAAAGTTTTAGGTTTTCGTTGTACATGTATTTTTTCAGAGCGCGGCGGGGATGGGGGTCTAAAAGATTGATTTTTATTTTATTGAAACTCATGTTTCTTACGAAATACGAAAAGTATAATTGTGTTTCGGTGTAAAATGCAATTGTCAACAGTTCATATATATGTTCTGTTTACCATTTCACCTTTTGTTGGATTGAAAATGTTCGCTAAAATATTCTCGTGTGTGTGAAGTTGAAATAATAAATCGAGAAGAGAACGCACGCAGACATAAACATAGTTTTGCCATAGACAATGAAAGCGTGAGGTGGTTAATCCAATGAAAAGAGTAACATTCTATAAATAAAAGCACACGTGTTGCCCTGTGCAATTACAATTCCATGTTGACATAAAAATGTCTTCAATGTGACTCGGATTGAAAAAAATGACACACATGCGCGTTGATTTGTTATATAGTCTAAACGCCGTACAAATGGTACCGTATCGAACCTTTTATGTATCCTGGTTGGTTCCGAACGAAGTCATATTGATGTATTTTCTTATAACCAGAATGACGACGGTTGCCGTCGTCTACCGTTTCTATTTACAAATACAGCATCAATATGCATGGTGTTAGCTTTTCATAGTAAGAACGGCGGTATAACACTCGTATCCTTAGGAGAGCCTTATAGTTACCAATGCACAAAGCAGGAGTCAGTAATAGCATGGCACGTTAAACAGCCAATGAAACGCGTTGATTCTGACAACCAGAAAACGAATATTAGTTTTGAATTGTCATCTAGAGCATCTATAGTATTTTGGATATCCACGTTATTCGTATAATGGCAAGCAACACACACTGATTGCTCTCCTGTTCATATTGTTTTTAGTTTCATTGAATATGTCTGTAAAGGTAAAGGCCTTAAGAAAGATAGTTTCGGATTCATAGAAAACTGGTTAACGTTCAAAATATGTGAAACTGCAAAAACTTTGATTGTCAAAGGAATTAACATCATTAAATTTGACTATCCAAAAACATCTTTTAATTTGACTATCCAACAACTTTTTGTCATGGACCAGATTTCTGATAAAAAGATTTGGAAAAATGGTTTTCAGATATTAACGAGTGGCTGGTCAATGTTGACGATAATTAGTCAATGTGATGTTTACAACTCGGTTAATTTGCGGTAACATTTTGTTGAGAAATGCGCGCGACATTGGCAGTTGTTCTTGGAAGTACATCTGTCCCCATTTGGAGGTGCATGTGACCCCATTTTGACTNCGGGCGAATGCGTTAACGAACATTTTGATTACGCATAGAAATAACGCTATAACCTAGACGTCATGCAAGGCAAAAGTTTGATGGGACGGTCTTGTGTGTTCCCCTTTGGAGCTATAAGATCCTGACGCAAGTACACACAGGCTAATCAGGGACGATACTTTCAGCTTTTATGTGTTTTGTGTTGTTTTTTCCGTTCAAAGGAAGTACTATCTCAGCGAAAATCCAGTTCAGGCGGAAACTGTCGTCCTTGATTAGCCTGTACGGACTGCACAAGGCTAATCTGGGAGGACACTTTACGCACATGCATTAAGCTCCGTTTTCCCAGAGCGTAGCTCATTAATCTTTTCAGATTTGGATGGACTATCGGTTTGTAACTTCTTTTAATAACATAGCTGATAAAAATGGTCATTTTTTATTTGGTTTACCTTTACGAATTAAAATCAAATACAATAACAATAGTATTTTAATCGACCATCATCGGCAGGGATTTATTACGAGCTTTGCCCAATACCATATACCCGGTATAATGCCTTGAAATTTGTTTTCAATTGTGGTCATGTCCTGTGATTTGATCGGGTCCCTTATTATGAAGAGTCGATAATGCATGAACTTCCTGTATTATACAGGTGCTACAAATTAAGTCAACGGATTTCATTCTTCGTGGAAGACATATTAGCCTCGCTCTGTGACAAGGGGGTTTAATGCATGGGCTTAAAATGTCGTCCCAGATTAGCCTGTGCAGTTCGCATAGGCTAATCAGGGGCGTTACTTTCCGCTTTCACGATATTTTTTTGCGAAAAATCCAGTTTAGGCGAAAAGTTTCGTCCCTCATTCTATCGATTACTACAGTTAAGTTTTTTTCTTCTCGAAATGATTTACAACATTATTCATGCTAGATGTTTACTCATCGTAAAGGTCATAGCTTATACATAGACATTGACCGATTGGATGTTTAAAACAACAACGTGGGAACATCGCGAAAAACAATGACAGTTAAATGTCATCATTTGCAGTCTAAATAGCAAGAACGGACCGTGCCAAAAACGTTGCATTTAAGGATGGATTCGTACATGTGGGTGTTTTTATGAATAAAGCAACCCAGCATCGTAGACGAAGTGTAAGTTAAGTGAGAGATCTTGTTAACTTTATTCGGGTATTGGTGCGAAACAAATACGTTACTCGCTTTCATAGTTAGAAATATATTGGAAAGTCTTTTATGAATTACCGTAGTAAACAGAATGGTAACATAATATAGTTTTATTACCATGTATTTGGATTAAACTCGATTTTTGCGTTTCCACGATGCTTTATTCATTTTTCAACACATAAACTATACAAGAATATATAACAGGGTATCGTGCCAAGAATGTATTTCTCTATGATTATGTTTATATATGTTGGTACAGTTTTTATGGAAGGTGCGCACACCCATATACAGTACCTTCACTTTCGGGTAAAGACAAAGATCCGAGACAAACGTAACCTGGTCAGTGGAAAGCTGAAACCTGACAGTTTAGCCCAACGAGTACTTTTCATACGTGTGGTCAACCCGTTGCAAGATACGGTCCAATATACAATGCCACATTCGGTTGTTTCGAAAGCAAAATGAACAATGTCGTTCAAGTAAAAATGGTAATTAATTGTAAAGTATGCTTCCATTAATTAAATAAAATCGTTACGTCATATCAAAACTCACTTATTACCATTGGTATTTTACATCAGCTGCCATCAACGAAAAGATATGCATAGTATGCACATGGCCATGACGTTGATAGCTGACAAAGCGGCCGTAGGCATTGCTGTCAACTTTACGCCGTTAACTGCAAACCGTCACCTCGAATTCTGAGCGTAGCCTCTGATAGATATAAATGTTAATTAATCATTAAACAGTCAAATTCACGTGCCCGCTCGCTGTTATCAATTTTCGATCAACGTCGATTTGCCCTCAAGCCGTTGAGCGGTCACTTCTATTTTTTGCGACAGCGTTCTGTCAAAATGTCGTTTGTCGTGAAAATTGAAATCTACAAATTGCAAACATGTGTTTATCAGTAATTTACACATTTTAGTTATCTTGTAATTTTGACGTTGACACGTGAATTTTAATTTAATAATAATATTTGAATGTCAAAAGTCAACGGTGATTTCTTGATTGATCACTTTTTACAATTAACAGATGACGCTAAAATGAAATGCAACGCATATAATTGGGATGAATGTGATCTGCAAGAAGAAGAAGTGATCGACAATAAGAAATTTGCGTGAATGACGTAACGAAGCGTGGCAAATGACAACAGGCTTTGAAAATGAATTGCCATTTAATTATGAAGAATCGATTGTTTGTGTCGCGAATTCAACGTTTAATTATCTACATGTATACTTTGGTTTACCGAATTTCTCATGAGAAAATAATTCTGTACTGTTTCAACTGTGTACAATGAATTAAGTCGTGCGCCTTTGAGAAATGTTTTTTTTTAAACATCGGATATTGCAATAGCGGTTTCTGTCTGGCGAATATTACTTTTCGAACAGAAAAAGAATACAACCCTTGTCAGATTTGCCAAGTATTTGTTGCATAAATGGAAATCTATGATAGAATATCCAAGAAAGGCAACAACGGAAGTAAGATCGCAAATAGTATGATAGTACTAAGATGGACTTCCGACTGCCGCTTAATGTAATATTCAATTAACACCGATAAGGTGTTTAGGTGTTGCAACTTTAATCCAAGAAGGTAAATACTTGTAAATCTCCCCAATCATACTAATTAACCTAAATAAATTTTAGGTTATGAAAACCTATGCCGCTTTCACGATACTGGTTTCCGATGTCTAAAGCAGTGACAACGGTTCACGTGTGGCGTGTGCGAACTTACTCGCTGTCAGCATGCATAATCGGCTTTCACCCTCGTAAATATGATTCATGTGAGAATAATATAATTATATTCCATGTAACATGAAGCAAAGACGTCTCATTTATGATATGGCACGAAATTCATGACTTCAATTGCTTACGTCTTCTTGACGTCATCAGGAACCACTGATTAATTAAATCTCGATGATCTTTCCAATGGTTCAGGATCAAGTGATATAATTGCGAATCAAAGAACTGGATACGGTCACATATTTGACAGAAAAAGGTGAAAAATAAGGCAGTTTTGTGTGAACGTATTTTAAAAAGAAAGAGGAACAGATCAAATTCAAAGATTTCTCAGATTGAAGAAATACCATTGAAAAATATTATCCGGCATAAATCGCGCATGTTCGTCTTGATTTGTATCCGTGAGGCATCTCTACAGATAAACATATGAAACGCGCTCTGAGAAAACGGGGTTAAATGCATGTGCGTACAGTGTCGTCCCATATTAGCATGTGCAGTCCGCACAGGGATGAAACTTTCCGCATAAACTGAGTTTTCGTCAAGAAGAGTCTTCCTTTAAAAAAAAATACAATAAAAGTGGAAAGTGACGTCCCGGATTAGCCTGTGCGAACTGCACAGGCTAATCAGGGACGACACTTTATGCACACGCATTAAATCCCCTTTTCACAGAGCGATGCTCATATCATTTACATTATGATATAACACAAGGTTTGACACTGTTTGGTACAGACGGACATAATAGTTTAATAACGTCTCACTTTTGTACATAAAAACACAGTAAAGCAGTACATAATCATTGTATATGTAGGTACAAAACCACTCTAAAAGCGTTACGAGAGACGAAATACGTAAAGTTATATACGTAA
>VMBQ01001174.1:85519-178295 GCA_007657795.1 Dreissena rostriformis | reverse complement strand
TAAATCTGATAATTTTATTTTGCATAATTTGTAATTTTTTCGTTTGGGCTTTATTTAAACTATGGAACCAAGATGAACAACAATAATCAAAATGACATTGTAAAAGAGCTGAACTTAAAAGTTTTCTAGAATTACGCGCGACGTCATATCCGTATACAATGTAACATCTTTAAATAAAAAATGGTCGCTGATGAAGACCGTGAGGTCGAAAGTTTCGGTATAAAAATAAATACAGCGTTTTTGTTTAAATAATACAAGGCTTATAGAGACTCTGTATATATGTATGTGTGTAAAAACCACTCAAAAAGAGTAACGAGAGATGATGGTTCTAAAAAGCATGTAGATACACGTGTTCGAGAAAGTCGTCGCCAAAGTGCACCATAGCGTTGTGCCTGTCGACAGTATCGACACGAGCTGATGTCGTATCAGGCAGCCATTCTCTTGGTAATGTCAGGGCTAGTGCACTTTCGACTGAAATGCTAGATTCAAACATTAACGTCTCGATTCTTGTCAACAAAATGTATTTTGTATAAGGTTTTGGTAAATGTTAAACCTCCGCGTAGCGAAATGTGAAGACAAACAGAGATCTTGCATGCGTCACAATGTCTGCGAGAACCGGCCGAGACCAGCGCAGAGTTTCATTCAGAAGACCATCCAAAATTACGCGTCCTCACGTAGGCGATTTGTTTGCTTGCTAAAGTTATGTTATACCTACTGGTGTAAATTGGTCACTTGCGATAAATGCGAAAGAAAAGATGGGATGGCTAGCTCGAGAGGAGGATGTGTATGATAGTTGCTAAAAGCTGCTACAATGTTTTCTTGATTGTTTATTGTTTATAGACATCAATATACTACACTTCCTTGGGGATCCTGTTTGTAGAGCTGTGAACTGCAAATCCGAGGATCCCGGGTTCGATCTCCGGTCACATAATGTCTGTGGTTATCGGTCATGAAATCCTGAGGCAATTCTACCCATATCTCTGATTGAAGTAAAGCATTTCTAAGTTACTGGCATTATTGTGTGCAATTAGTACTGGTAAACCACCTAACACAGGGAAAACGGCGAAAAAAAAACAACAACAACAAATCATAGTAATATCTCATGTTTTTTACAAAGACTTAAATAACTGATTCTTCCCACCAAACGGACTCGAGATTGTCTCTTAAAGCCAATGTCTGTCGATGCTATCTTATTTAAATCATTAACTACCACCACTGCTTCTACTTAAAATAATAATAATATTTAAAGATTTTTTTTTTTTTTTTTTTTTTTTTTTTTTNTACAAGGCACAAGGACGCTGCATGTTCTATTGGTGTCACTTTAACAGACACAATCCGTCGCTCGTGCTCATCAAGGTGTTTTGTACATTGGTGTCGCTTTAACAACGAAAACATCATAAAACCATGATAACTCAAACAGTGAACAATCCTAAAGCCTAGAGAATTTCAGACTGTGGCTTGATTCGGACTCATATGTAAATTTGATAAGTGTTGCCAGCAAAAATATGGCACAACTACCATAACAATCACCATCATCATTATAAGAATCTCACAATCAACACCAGAATCCACTACACGAGCTAGCTTTAAAAGCCAGTATTGCATTGTTTCATGTGACTACAAATTACTATTCCTTTGATCAATAAACTCACATATTAGTATTACGTATTTAGTGTAAACAGTGGACCTAGTAACGTTTGTATGTCAATTAAGTGCATAAATGTGAAACGGTGCTAAGGTAGAACTATCCTTTATGGTTTGAATCGCCTCTTTTCTTTCGTCTCGCCAGGGAAGTTGTCTTAAATAAAATATCACTTAAAGTTTGAAAAGGTTATGAAAATGATCTAATGCGCAAAAGTTAGTTATCCAAATACCGTGTTATAAGTTATAAATAGATATGAACCCCGCTCTGGGAAAATGGGGCTTTATGCGTGTTTGTAAAGTGTCGTCCCAGATTAGCCTGTGCAGTCCTCACAGGCCGATCAGGGATGGCACTTTCCGCCTTAACATAATTGTTTTCGCTTAGAAGAGACTTCCTTTAAACGAAAGATACCATTAAAGCGGATATAAATGTAGCAAGAAAACGAGGCTATTGCTTGTCAGCGCCAGTTTTCTACGAAATTTAACAATTGTTTGTTCTTGCTTGAGTTACAGCTTCCTTATCTAACCTAAAAAAGCACCGACCATACCATTTTTGTTAGTTTTGATAGTACATGTATATGAGTGCGGATTTTTAACGATAATACCGATATCTTTTTAACTATACATTGATTTTAAAATTGCTTCGATTTGAATATTTACTTAAGGAAATACATAAAAAAGTCCATAGAGTGCCAGTGGTAACTTAAACAGCATTCTATTATTTATTGGTCATGGTAACGGAAACTTACATTTTTACGTCTAAACCATTCTCGCATCTATTAACAACGTAACTACTTGTGTAACAAGAAATGCCACCATTAGTGCAAACAAGTCGCGATCCGTTATTCCATGTAGTAATTATGATGGCTGATGACGAAGGTCATCCAGTCCTGGTGGGTGCAGTGTTGTACTAATCCGGTTTTTTTTACATTTCGATGGCTTTTTCAAGACAAATATTGAAACTCATTTGTCATCTCTTTCGTAGTAAGTCAACCCCCGTAGGCTGTGTGTCAGGTAACGTATCACGACAATATCGTACTTGTTTATACCGGATACCGGATTCAGTCACGATTGAGGAGGTCAATTGCTAATATAGTGATGGTATCTGTGAATGAAGGTGGCGACGATTGGGAAGGTGATAATGAGGAAAAGAGAAAAAATGACTGAAATGATGAGTGTTAAAGATCGAAAAAAAAAAATGATTTCAATTTCTCCGAACCAAGAAACTTTCTCTAAATATGAATGTAGAATATTTGAGATCTGAATAAAATAATATGTTTAGTGTTCATATTTATGAAACTAAATATGGACTTTCGTGACGATGTTGTGAAAAATTTAATACTTTTATATAACTACGTTTTAACACGTGCTTCTTAATTAATTTCAAGTTGACAAGCCCTGTGCGGAAGTTTCCTTTTCTTCGAGTATACATTAACATAAATAAGAACACGATATGAATGACATACAACAGTCATAGTAACTGACAGAAATTGAAACCGTAAATTATCTATACTAAGACGTCAAATCTGTCTTATGCATAACTCAAGTTTATTTATTTTAAGCTCAGTTCATGCATAACATGACAATATGAGCTTATGTGTGAATTCGAAGAAACATCGCATATTATCACACAATTTCGTGTTCCGAGTAGGGTAATAATAATATTATAGGGTAATTATGAGCCATATCGTGCCCTGAAACTGATATCGTGATACTCTCGCGTATTAATAAAGCGTTTCATATGATATTCAGTGAATTGCTTCGGTTTTGGTTGACCGGATTTAATGTCCTCATTCCGTTGATGACTATCTATCAAATCGGTTTCTAGAACAGTGTGATCCACATATTTCTTATTCCGGTCATACAAATTAGGATTTGTGTTGTTGTTTTTTTGTTTTGTTTGGTAAGCCCACGTTGTATGTATGTGTGTTTCCATTAACCAGCTAGGAAATTTGGAGACCGGGATGTGAAAGGTGTCTCGTATGGATTATCGCAATAAAAATAAATAATTTTTTAGTTCCATAAAGGATAGTCCAGGCTTGGAAATATATGGATAATACGTGGAATTGGACAATGTCAACAATGTCAAACATCAAAGCGTTATTCATTCCGGAAATAGTCCTCTGTCAACATCGACGTTCAGTTGTTAGGGAATACACCTCCAACCGCGAATACAATTAAACAAAAATATGACGATTGCTTGAAGCCCCATAACAAAAACTATTTCCGGAATGAATAACGCTTTGATGTTTGACATTGTTGACATTGTCCAATTCCACGTATTATCCATATATTTCATATATTACCAGTTCATTGAGTGACTATCAATTGAGTCGTGATCTAATTCTGTCCAACACGAAGTAGCTTCAGTCGATGAATTCAGTCAGTACGGTGGTTATTCTGAGGTCAAGGGCCCATCAATGACGTCATAATCGCCAATTGATAAAACAGTGCTTTCTGTATGCCATTTGTAACTATTTTTCCGCATAAAGTATGACAGACATCCAACGATCAAGTGGTAAGTTTCCGTCGCTGAGATCAGAAGGCCAACAAAGTGTATTGCATTGTTTTTCTCATATAGATAGCATTATTCAATAAATCGACAGAAATTGTATTTGTAAAAACTCCTTCAATGGCAATACAAACATGTTTATCGCACTGTGAGTAGCTATTTATAAGTGGATTCGCAGCATATTTCAGTGAAATGTAATTAACAATCAAATCCAGTGTTAAATTAATGAAATTAAATAGTTTGTACTTGGAGACATCGGCTTCTAGTGTGCTGATTTTAATCGATGAAAATAGTGGTGGAGGTTTGATATGTTACAATGAATGACATCGCAATGTGTAGCGATCTTGCACAACTTTCTGTTGGCTCATTGTGTGTGCTACATGCTCTTGATCTGTAATAACCCAAAAACGACAGCCACAACTGTTTTATAAATATTTATATCTAGTCAACTATCAACGACAAACACAGCAATCTAGTTATCTATTATAGTTAAGATTGAAACAGGTTGTCAGTGACAAATATGGAGATGCTGATAGAAACAGAGATATTCCGACTATCACGTTCTAAAAATAGCCTGCCGACACCGCCCAGAGTTGTTGTTGCTGATTACGAGCGCCACTCAAATCACTGTCGTCATACAAAACCACGTGATGGCATACTGATATCTGCTAGCTATGTTGAATAGTTTAAATAAATAAATTTCATAGGTTCTTTCTGTTAAATTCAGCTTCATTGAAACACATCCTTTCATCTGCGACCTCTACATATTTTACAGTTCGATTCATTTACACTACTACAATTTGTCACCACGTTATACAAATGGATTGACTAGCACTTCGCAAACGCCGTCCTGCAAACTCCTTTCCACTGATGAGCACTTTCAAAATGCTTTTTCGTGTTGATCTTTTTATTTTTGTAAATAAATATGGTATAGTTAATGGATTCTAATGGTTTGACCTATACGTAATTACGTGTACATGTAAACGTATGTGCCTAACCCTTGGTCACATTCTGTAAATGTGCTGAAAGAATCGGTTCACTATCAACGAAACACGGTGTAGGACCATTCAAAATGTACCAGAAGCCGTCCTCTTCAGTTTTGCGTCGTTTTGTTCGTTCGCAAATATAACGATGGTGCAGTTTTTTCCCCACAAAAATGACTTGTTTAAGCAATCAATTATATGAGTTAACTCATTGCATTCTAAGGGCTAATGGGTTATGTGAGTTAGTGGACTGCGGTAATTTATCCAGGGACTTATTGGGTTATAATATTACGACCATGACCTCCAGGTGTGCCCATTAAATCATGAACTCATAATAATTACTTATATTGTGTAGAAAGACCAAATGGTATGTGTGTCCAAAGGCGTTTAGCTTATTTATAAGTCAACAATAAACAGTGAAAATCTATAATGCTCGCAATTTATGCATTTATTCCGACATTTGTGAATAAATAAGAAATGCTGTTACAAATATCATATAGGATGAGTTTAAATGGATTTGTAACCTTTTTAATCTCATTAAACGAGTTCATGATTCTTAGGCTCTGTTAATTTCTTAATGTTATATACATTCATTTTTCATTCAATAACATTTTTTTCACATGCTGATATGGGACGACACTTTCCGGCTGAAAAGGAGTTTCGCTAAAAAGAGACTTCCTTTACCAAAAAAAGCGGAAAGTGTCGTCCCAGATTAGCCTGTGCAGTCCGTCTCAGACGACACTTTACGCTATTGCATTAAGCCCAGTTTTCACAGAACGAGGCTCCTTTGCTTAATCCAAAGAATTACTTTGTCTGACACTTGTTTGGATCATAGTCTTTTCGTTTGCAACTTTATGTGTTGACCGGCGCAGAAAGAATTGATTGATGCGGAGGGGGAGGGGGGGGGTGAGAAGCAAAAGAAGCAGTTCGCAGCTCCCTGTTATTTTACCCTTCAGTTTTTCCATATACATTTATGCAATACTTGATCATCACTCCGTTAAGTATTATGCCCTCGCTATTTAAACAGAAAATGATGCAACCATACGTTTTATAAATCTTAAAACTTGGCCTTAGTAGTCGTTACTTTTAATGAACGGAAATCGGTCGTTAAGGCGCACTTCAATGGGCCATTCATCAGTGTCTATATCTGAACATGTTCGGAATTCCCTGAGTAAGAACTACCGAGAGCCTTCGAACGAGGTCAATTCATGTTCTAGCACGCGCTGCTGAGTAATATATGTACTTAACATACTAAAACGTACTTTGTACTATTCCAAATATCACGTATCGCGTTTAGAGTAACATGCGTAGGGAATACACTGTAGGACCATATTATAATTTTCACAATTCGTATTTTTCGCATTCGATTCATTGATTTATTGATACAAAGAATTCAAACTGGAAGAGGTGTTGGTAAAAATATACCACGAAACGAACGTTATTGCATTTGTTGTAACGAATAAGATGTCGAAGATGAGTTTCATTCTGTTGGTAAATGTCCTTTATGCGGTGATAGTAGAAGAAACAATAGACATATTATTACATAAGGCCTTCTGTTTATAAATTCTACCAATTGCTGAATACAACGAATACATTTGAACGTATTAACTAAGCCAAATTTGTAAAAATAGCTCTGATTTTAAGAATAATATTTCTTATGTTGTAACTTAATAAAGTAATCGTCCATGTATAACAAGTATTTTGCCTAGCCTTTTCGTAACCGTATACGACGCTACTTATGTTTATTTGGTACTATGTTTATCTCTGTGACATAATTGTATGTGAAATATCTTGTGTTTAGACGATGTACACTGTGCAACTGTGAATAAATATTTGTCTTGTCTTGATGTTCAAGAAACTGTTTTATGATTCTCACAGACCGTCCGTCCATTCTGTCAATGAGGTCCTAGTTTCACAGATGTGTAAAAACATGTGATTTTTTTTTAAATAAAGCGATCCTTCAAAAGCCTTTAAATGTTTTTATGTTCGGTGTTTTTTTGTTGGCCATTGAAAATGAAAGTGATATGGACAGAACAGAACAGAACAGAAAATATGTTTATTATGACTTGCACAATGTACATCGTCAGTATAACATAGCAAACAAATCACGATTAAGATGCATGTCACGTTAATCATATAATATATAATTTTAGTGCATACTGTATACAATAAAGTACATTAAGTCATATAATATATAATTTCAGTACATATGAAACACAATTAAAATGTCTCCATTGTTTACCCCCTCACGAATATGTATTGTTATATCGCGTCATAAACACTTGATTAATAAACAACACTTTAAATCAAATGATATGATACAAAATAAAAACGTATAATATTAATTGTTATTTAAGCATATTCATGTAGGTTCACAACATCATACAGCTAAGCCATTTTTTGAATCGGAAAAATGCTTACTGTCACGTTGTGGTTTCTCATATTCTCTTGCATTGAGCCAAATCTTCAGAAATCACGTGATCGAATCTCTCTATCGTCTATCGACCTAATAGGCTATAATGGGCTACTTAAGACCTAAACTGGACGATATCCCACTGTTTACGTACAATTCTGTTGGAAAACCTCGAATAGGATTACCCAGTATTGGCACGTGGTCTACAAAAATATTTAATAAGCTATTTAGTGTGACGATAATTAGCGAGTTGTTTACCACAAGTCGCCGTTGACCATTGACCGACTTGTCATGACTGATTTCAACTGAACTGAAATGAAAGATGATTAAGAAAATATTTTTCGATTTGTTATTTGTTATTAAATTCAAACGGGAGTCCAACAACCCATGTTGAACATGTTCGCAGATAGTTTATTCAGGCGTAGGCAATAGTCCAATAGTGTATTCCACTATTATTGGTGTCGAGAATCAACTGTAACCCAATATTACCAGTACTTAAACTGAAAATAAATGGAAATTTAACGCTTTTACGGCGGAACTTCTACACTTGCCCCTGAAGTAAAAGTTTAAATTATATAAATCCCAGATACAAAGATTAATTTTGATTGACTGGGCTCCTCTAGTTTGTTTTACAGTGTCAATAAAATTACGCAAAATATCTTCTTTCAACCGGTGTTCGTAGTATATCCGTAGTGACGATATTACTCGTTATTACAGCTATAATCGGTTTTTCAATAACCATGTTATTTCTTGAACCGTAATACCCGGTAATCGCGATATGTCTCCATGGCTTGCGCCTGTTTATGGCGCGATTTTAATCCCAACAGCCACCACCCGAAAACCCCTCCGCCCAACCCTCGGGGAAGAGAGGTGGGCTTACCGGTATTCCACAAGCAAGTGTATTATAATAATGTATTATGCTGTCTGGGAGTCTTATCGACGAATGAAGACTTCAAAATTCCTTAAGTTGTCCTGTTGCCTGTCATCTGCATACACTTCATTTACGACAGAACTGTTCGAACATAAATCCTATATACATGTAACGTCCATACATGTGTATGTTGGGAAAAATCGTATTTTCTCAGATCAGCGAAAACATAAGATGCGGATCTTGCGAAGTTAATATGCATCAAAGTTTATATATGAGCCTCGTTCTAGGAAAACTGAGCTTAAACTTAGGAGCCCGCACAGTCTAATCAGGGACAACACAAATTCCATATAAGTTGAAAGTGAAGTCCCTGATTAACCTGTGCGCACTACACAGGCTAAACTGGGACGATACTTTACGCATATGCATTAAGCCCCGTTTTCCAAGAGCGAGGCTCAGATTCTGCTGGGATTTTAACGCATTATGCGTGTNTTAATATACCGGTATGCATTGAGTAATACAAATATATGTTATAACTAATTGTTTATCGTTGTATACGTATAAAACCGTATGCATGTATACCCTTTAAGAAGGTTCACGATTGTATTTACTGTCGGGGGATATATACGACCACTTCACGTTCGATTTTCGCATACATTATGCTCGAAGGCAATCCACAATCTGCGCATGATTATGACTGTATTAATATAAATAAACCCTGTGCAGTGTAATGCTCGGGCAACTATGTTGTTATTTCATTGGCGACGACCGGCGGCAATAAACGAATAGTAAACGGAAAAAGTGTCCGCTTTAATATTAAACCGTGTACGATGCTGCTTATGTTTATTTTATTACTATGTGTATCTCTGAGACATAAGTGTAGGTGAAATAACTAGTGTTTAGACGATGAACACTGTGCATGTCTGAATACATATTTGTCTTGTCGTGTCTTGTCTTTAATATGTAGGTCAGATTTTTGCACCATTCTCTTATAGTAAATGTATTTTATTGTTATGATAATTTTTAATTAATCATGCAGTTATCATTGTATATCAATGAAGTACACATGTATGTTCATAATCATTAACACCATGATCCCGCCATCTTTGACGAACCTGACCATTTTCTTTGAGCCACATCGAAACTAAATAATTGTTATAATCTATAGTCTAAAGCTGAAGGCTTAGAAATAATTATAAATTACTGAAACGTTTAAATCGTGAGTCTTGGTTAAAAGTTAGATTTGGTTAGTCGTTTGGTGTTGGTTAGTTGTTTACATTGATAAGATAAGTGTTGGTTAGTCGTTAGTCTTGGTTAGTCGTAAGTCTTTGTAACTCGTTAGTCTTGGTAAGTCGTTAGTCTTGGTAAGCCGTTAGTCTTGGTCAGTCGTTAGTCTTAGTAATTCGTTAGTCTTTGTAAGCCGTTAGTCTTGGTAAGTCGTTAGTCTTGGTAAGCCGTTAGTCTTGGTTAGTCGTAAGTCTTAGTTAGTCGTTAGTCTTGGTTAGTCGTTAGTCTTGGTAAGTCGTTAGTCTTGGTTAGTCGTAAGTCTTGGTTAGTCGTTAGTCTTGGTGAGCCGTTAGTCTTGGTAAGTCGTTAGTCTTGGTTAGTCTTTAGTCTTGGTTAGTCGTAAGTCTTGGTTAGTCGTTAGTCTTGGTTAGTCGTTCGTCATGAAAAGTCATTAGTCATGAATAGTCGTTAGTCTTGGTTAGTCGTTAGTCATGAATAGTCGTTAGTCTTGAATAGTCGTAAGTCTTGGTAAGTCGTTAGTCATGAATAGTCATAAGTCATGAATAGTCGTTAGTCTTGGTTAGTCGTAAGTCATGAATAGTCTTTAGTCTTGGTTGGTTAGTCGTAAGTCATGAAAAGTCGTTAGTCTTGGTAAGTTGTTAGTCTTGGTAAGTCGTTAGTCTTGGTAAGTCGTTAGTCTTGGTAAGTCGTTAGTCTTGGTAAGACGTTAGTCTCGATAAGTCGTTGCAAGCCTGACGTGTCTTCAGTTCATAGGCATCTTAATTGGGAACTCTTTCCAACATAGCAGTGTATGAACAAAACCACATTGTCCGAGACCGACGTATTTGATTAACTTCAATATTTCGGGTATTCACGAGTGATAAGAGCGGTAACTATGTGTTTAATTAAGCCTCGCTCTTTGAAAAGGGGGTTTAATGCACGGCGTAAAGTGTCGTCCCACATTTGCCTGTGTAGTCCGCACAGGTTAATTAGGGACGACACTTTCCGCTTTTATGTTGTTTTTTTTCAATGAAGTCTCCTCTTAGCGAAAATAAATCCAGTTTAGGCGGAAAGTGTCGTCCCCGATTTGCCTGTGCGCACTGCACAGGCTAATCTGGGACGACACTTTGCGCACATGCATTAAACCCCGTTTTTACAGAGCGAGGCGAAATTAATCATAATGCCGAGATGACGTCAGCCGTATATCTGACTTCTACTTTCTTGCGTGATCAATACTATGTATTAAATTACGTACAGTTCTATTTTTGTTAAGGAGAGAAAACACCTGAGGGGCAAAACAATCAGATGGTTCGATGTAAATTAAATATTATATCAGCGCGACAATTACTTGCATAAGAACCCCGCAAAGTTTAATATTTGCAATGCACTGCAGAAACAATACATGCTATTGCTGAGCTAATATTTGCCGTCTAATTATATATGAACGCAGATACAAGGTCACACATGCAGACAAAGACGCTGTCCGAGGCCGGGCCAAGGTGACACCCGAGAGGCCAGTAGAGTATGAAGATAAAATAGGGCCCCATTATATGCGCAACGGATTATGACAAGACTCCGCAGCAACAGTTTTGAAGATCTAAGAAGCCTTGTCCGTCTGAAGTTGCTGTTTATCTCCCGGATTACGCCACCTTACCTTTGCGGCGATACGCGACGGCGATAGAACAAATGGATAAATTTTATTATTAGTTTGCTTATAACATCTGCTCATCTTCTTTTATCTTCCCGATTTTGATCTGTCGTTTATTAACTATAAAGTCATCAGCGTTTTAATCTAGTCCTTCTGACACTTTGTCTTTTTTTTTTATCACCGGCGACTTCAAAGTAATACTTGTGTATGAAGATGTTGTGTTTGTTGTTGTTGTTGTTGTTGTTGTTGATGATGATGATGATCATGATGATGATGATGATGATGATGAAATCGTCAAAAATCAACGAAAATTTCGTACAATATTTCGTAAAATAAAGTTACCCAATTAAAAATCAGTGTTCCTAATAGCAAAATCCAAAATCTCAACGCCAGATGTGGTCTGGTAACATGGATGTTTTAGATACAAAATGCTCGTTTTTATTTTATTTTGACATAAAAAAAATCCATTTAAATTTCCCGTGACGATATCTCTTCATACGACACTAAAAAACACTAAAATGGTACCATGTTAGTGTTCATGTTTCGTATGAATTAGATATTAGTGCGGGAAATTAAAATGGAATTAATTGTGTCACAAAAAAATAAAAACGTGCATTTTATATCTACAAACATCTATGTTATCAGACCACATATGGCGTTGAAAGTTCGGAATTTGCTATATGGAACACTGATTTTTAATTTTTTAACTTTATTTTACAAAATATTGTACGAACGTTTCGTTGATTTTTGAATGCAAATGGGTCTTATAGATGATACACATTTCGTTTTATTAATCGCAAATTTGATCAGAACATAAACATGCCCTGCGGGGTGATTGTAGATAAAAATAATAAGTCTAACAATTCGTCAAAACATTCCTATTTGTTTATGTCCAGTATACATGTACATCGTACCACAGGGCAAATGACAGTAAACATGCTCGACCGCTATCTCGATGTGATAAAAACAAGCAAATGAATGGACGGTTGTAAAGGTTGACCCCTGGCTACATAATTCTACATTACCATGTCGTCCATATCACCATAAACAATCCGACCAGCTTCGCAATGAGGCTCCGTCCGGCTAATGAAAATGGATGACATGCATAAACCTTCACTGACACCTATCTGTTTTCAGCGTCATTCGCACTAGTGGTATGTAACCTCGATTGACGGAATATGTCGCAGGAGAATGGATTCATACGCGGTGAATTCCGAGGTCCCATTTCACAGCGTGTTGGTTTAATGTAATTATGAAAATTGTTTCCATCCATCTTTGAGTCAAGACTTACGGCACTTAGGGCGAGATTCCGTGGCCGAATAGCTAGCCTAGAGGCTGTTCGTCATCGCCATTATGATAATAATCATCATGACCTTATCATCAACGGCAACAGCGAAATCACAATCATCAACAACAGCAACATCTTCATTTTTATAACCACAGTATAGTGTTGGTGTCCCCATCGTCGTCTTCACAAGCAGCCGCAGAACGTAGATATGAGTCGCGCTCTGAGAAAACGGGGTTAAAGGCGTGTGCGTAAAGTGTCGTCCCAGATTAGCATGTGCAGTCCGCACAGGCTAATAAGGGACGACACTTTCCGCTTAAACTGGATGTTCGTTGGATTGTCGTTAATATGAGTCTTCCTTTAAACGAAAAATACAATAAAAGCGGAACGTTTCGTCCCTGATTAGCCTGTGCGAACTGCACAGGCTAATATGAGACGGCACATTACACACATGCATTAAAACACCTTTTCACAGAACGAGGCTCATATAATTTCAGCATGACTACATTCAAATAACTTAATTAATATTTGTGTCACTTACGAGAAAATGATATTTCGATATTCGAGTCTTGACGCATTTTCAGTTTGGGTACCATGACGACAAGCGCGTGAAAATAACCAAGATCATGGAAACGTGATGTTTGCTATAAAAAATGTTTACGGGCATGTTTCTTCTTATGGACTGTAATACAAAACTTCATACACGTTACTAATTACCAACCGATGTGTTTATGATTTCCACTTACTTATGCCAGTAAGTGCGCGACCTTCGGAACTGAGTAATTTAAGATTTTCATTATTCCGCAATGTTCAAAATAATGCTCATGTCTCCAGGTTGTATGCTGAGAAAATGATTCCTTTTTTAATAGTGAACATAAATTGAAATGTCACTGTATCCTTAATGTATTGTATAGTGTGTATTTGACATATGATTTTCACTGAATATTGTTCGCTGTAAATTGCAAGCAAATAAAAAACAAATATAAAGTATTATATGATTTCTAAAGACTTTAATAAATTTAAAATCAATAATAATGCGTTATCAAGCAGAGCTTCTTTTGAGCGCTTAAATAAATTAAAAACAAACAAAAAAGAAAACACCACCAAACGTGTTAAATGTGAATACGTATTTACATAAAGAATACAGAATTTATTTCAATATTGTAAATACGCTATAAAAGATCGCTGTTATCATCACCTTCCCAGCAATGATCATCGATTTATTCTGTCGGAGCACTTAGCTCCTGTGTAATACACACGTCATATCGGAACCATTACGTCATCGGACGGGGAATTTATGAACAAGAATTTTGCATAACTTTAATGAATGGGGGTGGGGTTAATTACTCAAAACGGTCAATCTATACCATGCATGCATATAACGTGCGAGTATGCATACCCTGCCCATAGAATACACATTAATAGAGTCAAGTAGAGATGGCAATTCCTTATATATATATATTTGTTTATTTTTCCGCTACACAAAGTTTTTAGATAAAACAGGCAAGTTTCGCATGCGCTAAATATAACGACATGTATCTACTGTGAGTAATACACATACATACGGTATTATGTATCACTGCTGATGTAACCGGAAATGTAAATATAACATTAAGTTGGTTTTCTTCGAAACAGCTGAGAGGCGGAGACGTAAAATCGTCGTTAATGTGTCCGATATTGAACCACGTATTAGGCGAAAATCTGTGCGAAAGTCGATCAGAGATAAATGCTGGTCGCGTAGAAAACGNGAGGTGGAAGTGTTTGGTGGTGAGAGGGGTGATCGCGTATTGTTAGTACCAACTTACGGCATATGAAAGGATAATGAACATGATTATTATTTTAAAATAATTGTCTAATTTGCTCACACGATATAAGGTTTTTAAGGTAAATTTGTATCTGAAAAAATGTGGATATTTGTATCCCATGACATATAACGGAATCATTCTCGTGTAAAGCGCTCATCAAGGAGTTATCGCAGTATACTGTTTCATTAAAATCATTTACTTCGTATCTCTAGAAATGTTTCTAGAATTCACATTGATCTATTTCATCCTATATCATTTTGAAGTTCTTTTAAACATTCACATAATTTAAGTCCTTATTCAGCACTTTTCTTCAAACCAATATGCATACACTGTGGTGCCAATTTCTCAATGAAGTGGCAACAACAAATTCAGCAAAACACGGCATCCATCGACAGTCCGTTGTTTACGTAAAGAATTAGCGAATGACTAAAGCCGCCATATAAGTCAGTTCGTTTGCACAACTAATCTGGATTTGCAAGCACTGTATGTCGGCATCTTTATGTTCCCGTCGGGCCAAATGTAATATTTACACAGCTTGATTTAAATACATATACGTTATGCACAATTATTAAAAAAGTCTTTGTTGCTCTTTTGTAATATGGTAAATTAACAATTGTTTGCGAAAGCGGTTTTCTTCAGGGATAGAAAATAACTTGTACAATTGCTTGTCCGAACGGGCATCTTTAAAATTGTGGTTGCCTAGCTGAAGAGTGAAGAGCCTAGAACCATGTACATGTCGTTTCATGTGTATACAATATTGTCTTTAAATAAAACAAAAAATAACTGAACAACAACTTTGTTGACATGACAGACTTTCAATGCATTATGTCTTATGTTTAGCCTGAACTGAATCATGTCATTGGCCTAAATAAATGAATATTAATAAATTGATCCACAATCGCCAATTTTTATTAAATGTTTAATAGCGCTGAATTGTTTCAAGCTTTAGAAAAGCTAGTTGCCCGACCGGAGTAACAACTTTTGAACTTGAGTTGCCCGTGCTAAAATCGTGTTGCACTGGAATAACGGGCAACCACTTATTTCTATCCCTGGTCTGGACACAACGATTGTGTCTGTTTGTCAGAGCGATGTCTGTGTGCTGAAATATTAGTATATGCGAATAGGGGGTTTAATGCATGTGCGTAAAGTGTCGTCCCAGATTAGCATGTGCAGTACGCACAGACTAATCAGGGACGACACTTTCCGCTAAAACTGGATTTTCGTTAAGAACAGTCTTCCTTTGAATGAAAACTACAATACAAGCGGAAAGTGTCGTCCCTGATTTGCCTGTGCGGACTGCACATGCTAGTCTGGGACGACACTTGACGCACATGCAATAAACATCCTTTTCACAGAGTGATGCCGATATCGACTCTATTTTATCTACTAGTATGCGCAATGTATGAAAGACATGGGTGAAATAACCGGGTGACACACATTGTCCCACTTCGTCCACTACCCATCCTCACACGCTGATCTCACTTCGCCACCTGACATTAGCGGATGGCATTTTCTTCTGGGCTTCGTCGCCAAAACATATTAGCGCCTCCTTGAATTTCTTGGCCGTCAATTAATCATTTGCGATTTTTTCCAAACAATTCGCAATTTCTTCCTATGTGTTTTTATGTCAACTTAAATATCCTATAATATTCATGAAAAAAAGGACTGTCCAGTTAGCGAAGTGATTGGTACACGCGCTTCTCAACTAGGCGACCTGTGTTCAATCCCCGCTTCCGGTCATGCAATCTTGTTAAGCGGTCGCCATACCGGACATGTGGGGTTTCCCCCGGGTACTAATTCGTTCAAACTTTCGTGAGTCTCATATAAATGCAAACAAATTCATCCCCATGACGTCGAAAAACCAAAAATGCGCGCCAATAAGTTGATTTCATCATCTTCATTAACAAAATGCATGACGTCATTATGATAAAATGCCATTCATGCCAATCCTATATGAGGTCATCCTTTGTGAGTATAATTTTACGTCACAAATGTGGCGCATTTTAAAATCACGAGTGAATGAACCTTAAACTTCATTCATCCACATGTGTTTTCGTAACGCTATAAGTGGCTGCGTTTAAATGACAATTTCGATGAAACCGGTTCGAATCTGTTTGTTTACACAAAATTTTCACCTTTATATACAATATATGTGATACATTTCTGTATAAGCTTATACTTTATTGTAGACATAGATATTTAGATCTACACATGTTTCGCCATTATTATTATACAGTATGAGCCTCGCTTATGCTAGTCAGGGACAACATTTTCCGCCTAAACTGGATTTTCTTCAAGTAGTCTTCCTTTAAACGAAAAGTTCAATAAAAGCGGAAAGTGTCGTCACTGATAAGCCTGTGCGGACTTCACAGGCTTATCTGGGACGTCACTTTACGCACATGCATTAAACCCCCCTTTCACAAAGCGAGGTTCACTGAGTATCATTTCGATCCAGTCGTTAACAGATAGTAAAATGTTAACAAGTTTTATGACAAATTATCTGTATCGACACACTGTTTGTCAACTTGTAACAACTGTCATTCAATTTATGGATTTATATGAAAAACAAAACAACATCACGTAACCGCGTGCTTTAAAGCGCTAAACAATAACATTTTTATGCTTAAACCACAATACGCCAGCATTCCTCGGTTGACACATCATCGTTAGACCTAGTTTAGCCCATCTGTCACTAGCGGAATATTGTTCATATCCTTTCATCGACAACATGACGTAAAGAATCGTATTTCGTAGAATAATCGTCGCATCACTGAATGATTATATTGAATCATGACAGATTAGTGCAAAGCGATTACAAATTTGGCAGATCCAGAGAGATGATAGAACAAATACAGACATAAATAAAAAAAGAACACCTAAACAAAATTCAAATCACAATCTAAGGTCAACAAGGAAGACAAACAAGAGCTCGGTATTAAAGAATTCTATTTACGAGTTTTTTTGTCGACGACATGCCTAAATAGGTGCGTCGACTTTTAGACAATCACTACATATGGTTTTGAGTTTTAAACAAAATTAAAATAATTAGATCTACGTGTTCTAATGCGGTAATTTATTTATGGTAATGAAGCAATAGCCAGAACAGTGAGGCACACATGCAATAAACAACACACACACGTACATAACAACGCACAAGCATGAACAAAACTGAAGTCACCGCCTTTGAACGGTCAATTCAAAACATCTTCGGGTTTAAACCGCTTTTAAGGAGCTCCACACGGCACATTTGGCCTAGAATTTAGACGAATGCTTATTCTCATTTGTTGTTCGAAAAGGCCATGTACCATGTGGACTTTATTGTAAATATTGTCAAACAAACTTCTCGTCGTTCGCAGCGGTTATCCCCCCCTCCCACCGCACAATTCACAAGTAAAAAACAACAACATTTCAATTAAAAAAAAAAAGTCACTTAACACTTATTTCACTGATTGATATATTATAAAACAT
The DNA here is from genome assembly GCA_007657795.1 of Dreissena rostriformis. Lineage (NCBI taxonomy): Eukaryota > Metazoa > Mollusca > Bivalvia > Myida > Dreissenidae > Dreissena > Dreissena rostriformis. Next base: position 160,445 of record VMBQ01001174.1, on the reverse strand, counting down.
ATTTGAATCGCGGGAAAACCGGACTAAATGCTTGTGAGTAAAGTGTGATTCCAGATTATTCCAATCTCCAAAATCCAGTTTGGGCGGAAAGTGACGACACTTTACACAAATGAATTTAGTCCAGTTTTCCCAGAAGGAGGATTATATTTCTACCCCCGCTATAGCCAGGCGAGACTACGCTGGCGAGACGGCAATCTGATTCGAGCGGGTTAAACCGACTTCATCAGAGATCGAGTCGACGATGCGTGTTACGGGAAGAGGGTATTCTAAAACTGGTTAACGTGGAGTTAATGTATACTTTTTACTAACAGATTTATCTCGTTAATTGGAAATTTAACCCATTTAATTATTGCTAGATTGTATCTTGACCGTATTCAATTCACTGGTTTCTACTCCCTAATGTAAAAATATAACAACATATCCGGATAGAGGTAAATGTATATATTTCAAAAGAAATGCACCACGCGTAGGCATGAAGGTTCATCGAGTATCGTGGTTTTCAAAAATTTCTATATTTGCTGTTAAATGACACAATTTTGTTTTGAACACCCTCGATCCGTTTTTTTGGGAAGAAATTGATTTGTTCTTAAAAACTTATTTACACTGACGCAGGAAATGAAGCTTTGAGATTGCATTTGAAACTTCGTAAATACTGATATCCTCCAATGTCTGTTTACTTTAAACCGCGTTTAACAGCTGTATGCAAATTTTAAACCCGTTTTTAACGAGCCGGCTTTGACAACAAATACGTATGCGCTGTGTATCGCGACTGTGATGTAACGCTATTTTAGAGGCAACGAAAACTGAAATCAATAGCGCCTTGTATTTCTAATCTAAACCTGTTACATAATTGTAATCCATACTTATTTTCTAACGTTAGAGCTTTTTATATCTTGGTTTAGTTTTAACCATAATCGTGATGAAGGCAAGGTAATAACGTTCATTAACTATTTATTTGAATGGCAGTTAAACATGAACGAGTTTGTGATCACTGCCAAATAAACAAATAGTAAACATAAACTAAATGCGCTTACGTATGTAACTTATTTGGTATCAGTTATTTAAATTTATTACAAAACCATCACCATACACTCTTAGAGTCGTTATAACTGGGGCCATTAGGGCATTAATTAGTGGGAACCAGGAAATGTGAAATTATTTTGCCCGTTTGAAGCTGGGATGCTCCGATGCATTCATAAAATTGTGAAACTTGGCGTCTTTACTGATGTTCTATGTCAGCAATGTGCCTCAGTCCGTTTCGACACACAATATAATACAGAATATGTAAATGAAAATCATGAAAACAACATGTTAATGAACTGATTATGTTCGCTCAACTCCCGTCTTAAAACCACCAATATGTAGTGGTTAAGTGTGTATTGCTGACGTTATTCAACGGATAAAAATTAGCATACCCCCAGCACATCGTTTCAGTAACAGGCCCCCGTTTGTCTGCCCTTGGTCATAGTTCATCTGACAAAGCGAATCAGCGATAGGCACGCTAATTTCAACAGCCAAATTGCCAGTTCTCCGTGTACCGGGTACCAGATATATGTATGAATTTTCCACGCCGTGGCCAAAACTGTACGGTTCCTTTCAATGTGTAAGGAACCTGGTTTATATCAACTTTTACGGGTATTTTTTCCCCGCCAAGAACGCATGAGAATTTCTAAAAAATCGTGAATGCTAGCGCATAGAACTTGAATATTAAGTTAACCCGACTGACGTTCATATTTGTAAGCTTCAACATTTCCACTGAAGTAATGGCCTAATCTTGGCTTCGATAAGAAGAACGAAGTTTGGCCGTCCTGGCTAGTCTAGCCACTTTGAAACGCTCAACAAGTGTCGATACCGAGGAACACAATATCGGCGTTATCTGTGTGAAGATAGACAGTTCAGCTCATGGCTGACCTTTTTCCATGTTTACCGCATGTATGCAGCGTTATGTCTCAGCGTATAAGTTTGAAATACCAATACAGAGGAGTTTAGTGTACTTTCTTTGGTTTAAGGCTGGTTTTGTTTTGCCTTTAGTCTTTAACCTTTCTGTGAACCCATATTGAACCACTCGCAAACTGAAACCAATAAACCAAAATTTTAACTGTTACAAAATAAGACGATTTTGGCGGTTTCAGAAAACGGGATGCTCAAAATAAGTTTAAACCAGTCTTGACTTCAAACCATGAAGATTGAAATGAAACACTGAACAAAAGGAATAAGTTTTCAAACAGTTTTATTTTTTGTATTTTTTTTCAAATAATTAAATCTTCATCCATTCCTGGATATTTTTGCATATAAATAACATGATCAATGAGTTATTCACAGTGAAGTATAATAATATACATGAACAAGATAAAAATGAAATTATAATAAGTGATCCCATAACTTTGGATTTTTTAGCATTTAAATAATTTAAACAAATTAATGAGAATAACTTTGAAACAGTGAAAATGAACTATGTGCTTACATGTCAACAAAATGAAGAATAATTTAAATGCATGAAAGTAATACAATAAATAAGATTTGTTGCAATTAAATTACTTGTGAAAAAGCATGAAAAATTACTAAAGGTTGCAAAATACAACAATAACCAACTTAAAATGCAATCATGAACATTAACAGTGTGATCCTTAAGCACACACATGTACCGAGAGAGAAACATAGGCACTTTGTAAAACGTACAAAATATATATCTATATATAAAGATCGCAAATTGCCCTGGGTGAGATAATACTTTTTGATACTCAAACACAATTGGACAACACTAAAACAACTGACAATCTATTCACCAAATTTGTGTAATTTAACATTTATTCCTATGAAATTTGTATATTCTACAATATGAAGGCTACAACATTTGACCTTGATTTTTAACATTCTCTGTACGATCATAAAAACTTATCAACAACAGCTTCAAATGTGGTACAATTTGATGTTCATACAGTCAATCAAATTTATTCTTTATATAATAGTTTCTATGATATTTCCAACATGTCAAGCATTATGGGTAAATATAGCAAAAAATATAACACAGACAGCAGATCACTACACAAACCCCTACTGGGAAATGTGGCTGAAAACTGGTAGCCTGAAGTTCTTCCCGACCTCCATGGGTGACCCACAAGTGGACATGTTAGCGCTGTTGTTGGTTCCAAAGCTGCTGAAGCTACCCACACTTTCCCCAGAAATAGAGTCCGGGGGCGATGTAGGGGCGTTGGAGAAAAAGGAGCTCCACTCCTGGTTCCAGACAGACTTGTTTGTTTGATTGTTCAAGTTAAGGAAGGCACCGAAATGCTGGGCGAGCGAATCTACACTGCTGACAGTTTGAATGTTTAACGGTGAGAGATCAAGGCCAAACTCTGGCATTAAACTGCTGAACACATTTGTAGAATTGTCAAAATTGAGCGAATTGTTCAAAGGCAAACCTAGTCCCGAGTTTAACAAGTCCTCTCCGAAGAACACTGGGCTCAACGATGGGCTCTCGCTACCCACACTCGACGGGGGCGACGATTCTGCCGAGGAACCGAGTGAACCCGTGAAGCTGGAATTGAAGTTGATAGACGTTGGACGCTGGACCGGGGGTGGTGGCGACTGGCTCAAACCCGGCGGCGAAATGTGCTGGAAATATTGCTGCGTGGCCAGATGCGATTGCTGTACGTTTTGCGCTGCGGTTAGTCGGTTGTTGTGCTCGTTAGCCTTGGTGACGTTCTCGTCATTGTGAACGAAGTTACACCTGGGTCCGTACGGGCAAAAACCCTTTGAATGGAATGTGCGGCACAATTCCGTTTTGTACTTCGGATGCCTCTGCAAATTCTTCAGCTCGTGAGCACCGTGAGCGAACTGACATTTGTCTGCGTATTTACAATGTCCGTTTTCTTCGAATGGCCTACAGAGTTCGGTCTTGTACCTACTGGAATTCACGGGCTGTTTTTGCTGCGTGTTTAAGTTCGTGTTGTTGTTATTCAACAGCCGTTCACATGGTTCACTGTAAGATCTATCCAACTTTTTATGCTCACTCAATCCAGTCTGGTTATCCATGATCACAGTAGCGTTCGCAGGCACTGGTGTAAAATTTCCAACCGAGAAATTTCGATTTCGTTGCACATTTATCGCAGCACCAATAGTGTTTCTGCGTTCAGCACACTGCTGCTGTTGCCTCAACATGTTCTGTAAATAAAGAAAGACATAAGTTAATATAAATCGTCACACTTGTACCTAAAGTACTTTTTTTTTTTTTACGGCAATACAATTTAAGAAGAAACATTCTTCATTGAGATTTATCATTAGAGTACAGGTTCAGATATCTCAATATTATTTTATTTAAAACTCATTCTACGTTAATTAATTCTAATAATAAAAAGTTACAGTTTATAAGTAACAGTTTCTGCCATAAATTCGAAGTTAACACGTGCTCCGCTAATTTAAAGCACACTTGCCTAAATTTAAATTGCGTAAAGCATTGCTTAAATCGTTACTAACCTGTCGAACAAAATCTCCAATGTCAAGATACTGAGTCGGCACGAATGCTGAAGACATTTCGTCAGCCTAAAATCCAAATAATACTGTTAATTTTCACTGAGTTGTTTAACGGTCGTTTCTGTGTGGCGTGTAATCCTACTTTGGTTCATACTGCAAGTTGCCCGTACATATAATCGCTCAGACTTGGTAGGCGGAGCTAGAAGTTGTTTACTTCGCACACAGCGCACGATAACGGTCCAATAAGCTGTCAATCACGCTATCGGAAAATTTCCAGCGTTCTGATTGGCTGACAGGTATCGCCGCTGTTTGCTTTGATAGTAGTGTGTGTTTGACAAGCGAACATTGCACATGTACTGTGTAATGGTTTAAATCGTACAAAATCAACTTGTTATGTTGGCGTTTTCAATATTTGGCAATTAAATAACCGACATGAATATTATTGATGATTCCAGGCCGTTTAAAATATGTCTTTAAGAAACAGTTCGTGGGTTTTATGCAATATGTAGATAAACCAGCGTGTTTACATGTACGACCACTATATACAGTATATGAGATACGTTATACAATGGTTGAACTGATATTTATTCAGTGTGGATTTAAAGCATATCTGTTTGGGCTCCGTTTAATGAAATTGTCCACCACGTGTTACCAAATGAAAGCTCTGGGTGCCCATTTCCCGCTTTCCAACTTTTCCCGCCAATTCGCAATGGGAAAATAATAAACAAACCACGTGCTCCACTTCGGGGTCAACTTGTTCTCGTTTCGCTCGCTTGCGAGACACAAGGCTTCATTGCGAGACACAAGGCTTTCATTGCGGTAAACAAGCTATCCGGTATTGAGAAAAATAAAGCTGTTTGTGACCGATTTAAAAATTCAGGGATTTCGGGTTTCGAGATTACGTGTACGAGATATTTAAAAGTACTCACAGAAAACGCTAATTGTTTTACTGGAATTAATTTTGACAAAGGACATACGTTTCATTAAAAGACACGAATGATTGATCAAAGTTTAAATTGATAGGTGACTTAACTGTCAAAACGCTTCATTGCCCTCCACGCGTGACGTGATCGAATATTTGTTGAAATGAGCAATTTGTCAGATATCTACTACGATAAAACAACATCCTATGACATGCATGTCCTAATGATCAAATGTGAGCAATCCCATGTTAATTTCACAACAGAATCGTTACATATAAAATACATTAAGCGCATCGATGAATGAAAATGACCTGCCCAAACACCCCGCACAAACACCCCCACCCCCGGGATAACAATCCTTTCTTTTCCCTAAAATATCATCCCGGATTTTCTTTCCTCTCTATAATCAAATAAATAGATGGGAGTCTTTACTTTGTCAAGAACGTTACTGTTTCTTGGCTTGCTTTTGAATCCGAACGTAATTCATTTAATAAATTAAGCAATCATTACTATCACTAGCGCAGGGTTTTAATCAACGAAACAAAAGCTTCCCGGCCATGTGTCGTTTTTCAACCTAAACAACTGCGACAAATGTTAAGAAAAATAATGATTGTTTCCAGCGTTGGTGTCGTGTAAGTTTGTTATCTTTTTCCTGGGGCATGGGAAAGGTCAGCGCGAAAGTCAAAGGGAGACGATCTGTAAATTTAATTAACGATCGTGTTAGTTATTAAGGCCGTAGAAGTTATCGTCCATTATTTCGTTACCGATATGCTTTATAGGAAACAGTAAACTCGATTGTTCGATGGGTTAAATTGTATATAAGTGAATGTATGCGTCAGAAATGTATTAAGCATACATGTTATATAATATTAAATGTTTATGCATAACTTGCTTGTAAATGTACATAGCAAAATTGTGAAAGAAAAAACCCCACTAAAAACTAAAAACGATCAATTTCGTATTTTCTGTTGTAAAGGAGTTATTAAGTGTTCCTGAAACATGATGAACATTAAATGTAAATGACATGTTTTAACCTGAATATTCATTTTTTCCTGAAACGCTAGAACCCATTTTTATACATCACTTATTTAAAAAGCGATTTTAGAAGTTTTTTATGTGGTCCCGCGTGAAGTTTTTATCATTTAAGTGTAAGGGAGACTACCTCGTTTAAATTTTGCCCATATATGGTAATCGGTTATCCTCCGATGAAATTGTGACACTTGGCTTGACAGGTGTATGGAAAATGTCGATCGACGGCTCAAGATTGGCATTGACCACTAAACATGCAACAACATAATTAGGCGATTGGTTCCATGGAGCGATAATCTATCAGGATTATAGATATAGAATATGATATCGGGAGAAAGCGCGCTGGTATCGCGACGTGGTATCTAACTAATCGCTGCCATGTACTTTGGATAAAAACACTAGACATGACATTTATCCCCCAGTGTAAAAACACAATACCAAAATTTCAGCGCCAGAATAGACTACTAAATTAATCAAATAAACAAGTTCTTTGAGCTGCTAGCTACTAATATCAAACAAAAACAGGAAATCTGCGCCTACTTAAGATAAAATAACGGAAAAAGAAGGCATTCTTGTGCGATTGTTTTGTCTGTTATGGACAAACTGTGGCTGGATTACGATTGGGCATGGTCTCCGAAAATAATAACAAAGACTAAAATTTATGTCTCATGTAAACTATAAATTCTTTAGCAATAAAAAACCTCAGAACACAACATTCTAAAATGTTTCTTCGTGAATAAAATTTAATGGTATTTAATTTTGACACCACTCTCATGTAAATATTAAATATTATTGTTTCGTTAATTTTCAATACAAAGGGCGATTGATTAACGCATCCGTTAAAGTGTCCACTCATTACATGTTCATTTCCTATCATATAATTCATATAACGCTAGCACGTTAATGCTAGATTTATTGTTAATTAAACGTCGCAGTCATTAATATTACTTCCCTTTCACAATTCGTTGAATCTAAACTTTTTTTAGACCACTTGCTAATTGCACATCTGATAAAAAAAATATAATATTATCAATCAAGCATGGAAGTACCAATTCACATACGATGTGCTAATTTGTGGGATGTGTAAGTGACAAGTAATTGTTTAATCCTTGTTACGTATACAATTAAATAAAATGAATTAATAATGACCCTTTAAGGAGTACAAATTTATGACAATTCTCTCGTAATCACCGGTCTTATAGAGGACGTCCGTATGACACCTCGGTATTTGGTGAACATATGGTATATTTATTTGACACCCCGACATTTTCTACGACCAGTCAAAAAACTTGAACAAGACGCTTGTCAAATTGACTTGAGGTATATGCAAAGTAGGCGAGATGTAATTTGAATGAAATTCCATATGTTATTTTCGGGTGACACCGTTGACATTCATGCATGAAAATTACACCTGTAGTACGTTTATTTTATAACACTTGTGGAATTTGAATAATGTATAAATGAAAAGGCTATCATGTTTAATGTTTGCGATTTAATTACTGTTTTTTTTTTATTAAATTGGTTTGAATTATGTAAAGCATAGCATTCCATATAAATACTCGTATACTTATAATATATATATATATATATAATTATATAATAAATGTTTGCGTTTTAATGACTTTTTTTATTAAATTGGTTTCAATTATGTCAAGCATAACATTCCCTATAACTACTCGTATATCTATAATATATATATATATAATAATATAATAAATGCAATTAACTTATTAATGATCTATGCTGGAATCAAAGTCGCTGTAAATTACATTTCTGTTAAAAAAAGAAATGTTCATAAAAAAACACAGTCTGCTGTGCACTGGAAGTACGGGTCATTTGTGTTTATGTTCCAAGCATATTATTTGCTCAAAAATTGTTCGATGTATTTTTTAGATAAAATGTGGCCAAGTCAAGCGTATAATGTGCAATAAATCATCACAAAGACGTGCATTTATTGAATAATTACATTTAAACTGTTAAAATGTTACATAATTGCTTTCTTTTGTCATCTAAACACATCTTTTATTTTAACCCCATACGACTGTGTTATCGTTTTATCGGTTTGCCAGTCGCTATAATTGGCGGCAAAACTTCAAACGTTTTTCGCATGTTTGATTATCGATAAGGTAAAAAATATTCGATGCAGACAATTACTAAACAAACGAGCGAGACATGTAATATTTTATAAAAACAACACTTTTCAATGTTGTCATCATATTCCATTAGCAGAAAATGATAAAGCGAAAATGTGTTGCTATTGAATTCCTATAACGTTATCGCCCCATGCGGTTTTGCGATACGGACCCCTTTGATGTGTCGTTAATTGTATAACAAACAATTGACACGTTTTTATAGATATCCCATAAACATATAAAACAACGTTGCGGGATTCTTGTAAAATCCTATTTAAGCGAATTTCTTTTCAAATTGCATATTCTGAGAGTATAATAAAATTGTATTTATTTATCAGTATATACAAAACGCTTATATGCATTGATTTTCCAGAAAATACCAATTGTATGATCTTTATTTTTTATTTTTGAAAAGTTGAAANTTTGAGCGAATTTCTTTTCAAATTGCATATGCTGAGAGTATAATACAATTGTATTTATTTATCAGTATATACAAAATGCTTATATGCATTGATTTTCCAGAAAATACCCATTGTATGATCTTTATTTTTTATTTTTGAAAAGTTGAAAGAACTTGAAAGTTTATGCTGTCTAAATGACAGTTTCAGAAACAAATATTTCACAAGTTTTTTTTTTCAGGTGTTTTGCATATAACCAAAGATGATTCAATTTTAGAAATAGATCTCTAATAAAACCAAAAACAGCATCTACAGGTGTGTTGCAATTTTTTTTAACAGTTTTTGTTTTGAAGAAAAAATGGTTTTTGCTACTACAACAGTTATGAAGGCGTTAATTACTTCTATTGTTAACACATAATGATCGGAACAAACACGTTAAACTTTCTCTATCAAGTTTAGCTTCCCGCGCGTAAGTACTACTGATTTAAGAATTCATGGGCCAATTTAGTTGCGTACAAAGCTGTAACATCAAACAATCGAATCGGGCGCGCAGTTTGTATACACATGTCATGAACGTGGCGGCGACTTCAAAACATGGCTGAAAGTTCCGAAAAGTCGACGACTGCAAACCGCGTGATCACGCAATCAGTCAAACGTCTGCTCGAATCAGTCGCGTGATTAATCCAATGATTCGAAGTAATTGTGGTTTCTTATTCCAATTGTATACGTGCGAGACATTGTTTTTACGAATTGAAAATGTTTTATAAAGGTTTCCATGGATTTGTTCGCAAGCTGAAACAATAACTTTTAACCATTGTGTGCATAAAATCACACAGCAAATAATGCTTATTCTTTATACATAATGATTATGTTAGAAACATTACGAACCCTGCATATGAAAAGATTGAAATTATAATAGCGAAATGAATTTAACTTTTTAATCAAAATCTGCATAAGAATCTCTCACAAGTTATATTAGCACATGCATCTTGTGGAACAATCTCTTAAACAAAAAGTAATAAGTTGTTAGCTTTTTGTAATACGTTTTTGAAGGTTCGAATCTATCTTTGTATTCGACAGTATTTGAGTCGTATCCAAATGTCAGCAAGATAACGCGCAACTTTTTGCGGTGAGCCTTTTTTTTTACTAGTATTTTTTGTATATTATACAACTTTTTCCCCTATTTCTATTGAAATTTTGTTCCATTTAAACTGTTTATTTTAGCTCGCCCCATCCTCCCCCCCCCCGAAGATTTTGTTCTTACCGTTATTGCAGACTAAAGTGCACAAAAACATTTAACAGTATAAGAGATGTACAATCGCTCCCACGTTAATTTATTGGTCGTTACGAGCAAATTACGACCGATATTGCCGACAAAGCGGCCATTTAATTAATAACTAAGAACTTTATTAATGAGCATATCGATACCATTACTGATAAGATGGTCGGAACCTTTCGGCAATAAAACCCGGTAAATGGTTTCCAATATATTTCCCGTTGTTCAATAATATATCACACCGGTGTATTCCGAAGAATCTATTAATTAACGCTTTCTCAGGGTCGATTAATGAACATTTAATAACATCATAGGACGCCGCCCGATTACTCGCGGTCAGGGTGGACATAGTTCCACCGATTGATGTTGGCGAGAAAAATGTGTTTCCGGAACGATACTGACCGTTCGGACCATATGGGACCAAAGAGGGCGGGACTGGTCAGGAGATATGGACCCTCGTTAATGCCCCTCTGTCAAATAATCAATAATGGACACATTCTGTTTGATCTCATGCGTATAATGCATGATTGATATTACTTGCTAATAGGTCAACAGGTTGATTCCATGGTGATTTAATTCTGGAGAGATGTTCGCGCCTGAGATGTTGTTAGATAATATTTAACTATGGTCAGACGAATAAATGCGTAAAATCCAGGGCAGTTTAAGTTCAAAGGATCTTTTTCGTCCTGAAAAAAAATGGAACCCTCTCACATTGACGTATTGGTGGCGTTCAAGAACTGAATCACAACGCACCCTGTGTCGCGTTTTCAGAAAACTGGGCACAATGCATGTGCGTAAAGTGTCATCCCAGTCCGCACAGGCTAATCCGGGACGACACTTTCCGTCTAAACTGGATTTTCGCTGAGAAGAGACATCATTTAAACGAAAAATTCCATAANCCCCCCCCCGAAGATTTTGTTCTTACCGTTATTGCAGACTAAAGTGCACAAAAACATTTAACAGTATAAGAGATGTACACTCGCTCCCACGTTAATTTATTGGTCGTTACGAGCAAATTACGACCGATATTGCCGACAAAGCGGCCATTTAATTAATAACTAAGAACTGTATTAATGAGCATATCGATACCATTACTGATAAGATGGTCGGAACCTTTCGGCAATAAAACCCGGTAAATGGTTTCCAATATATTTCCCGTTGTTCAATAATATATCACACCGGTGTATTCCGAAGAATCTATTAATTAACGCTTTCTCAGGGTCGATTAATGAACATTTAATAACATCATAGGACGCCGCCCGATTACTCGCGGTCAGGGTGGACATAGTTCCACCGATTGATGTTGGCGAGAAAAATGTGTTTCCGGAACGATACTGACCGTTCGGACCATATGGGACCAAAGAGGGCGGGACTGGTCAGCAGATATGGACCCTCGTTAACGTCCCTCTGTCAAATAATCAAGAACGGACACATTCTGTTTGATCTCATGCGTATAATGCATGATTGATATATTTTGCTAATAGGTCAACAGGTTGATTCCACGATGGTTTAAATTCTGGAGAGATGTTCGCGCCTGAGATGTTGTTAGATAATATTTAACTATGGTCAGACGAATAAATGCGTAAAATCTAGGGCAGTTTAAGTTCAAAGGATCTTTTTCGTCCTGAACAAAAAATGGAACCCTCTCACATTGACGTATTGGTGGCGTTCAAGAACTGAATCACAACGCACCCTGTGTCGCGTTTTCAGAAAACTGGGCACAATACATGTGCGTACAGTGTCATCCCAGATTAGCCTGTGCAGTTCGCACAGGCTAATCCGGGACGACACTTTCCGTCTAAACTGGATTTTCGCTGAGAAGTGACATCATTTAAACGAACAATTCAATAAAAGCGGAAATTGTCGTCCATGATTAGCCTGTGCGGACTGCACAGGCTAATCTGGGATGACAATTTACGCACAAGCATTTTGCCCAGTTTTCTCAGAACACGACACTCCCTGTTCTTGGTTAACTAAAACACAACGCATAGCACGGACAACGGTCACTAAGGTGACCTCATAGAATACGAACTTAACAGTTGAACGAGAATTCTTGGAAATGACAACAAATGCGATGCCTTTGTTTCCCATTACCAAGAGCTGTGAGATTAATCACTGTGTTTGACAGCAGGCATNATAAAACCCGGTAAATGGTTTCCAATATATTTCCCGTTGTTCAATAATATATCACACCGGTGTATTCCGAAGAATCTATTAATAAACGCTTTCTCAGGGTCGATTAATGAACATTTAATATTTCATAGGACGCCGCCCGATTACTCGCGACCAGGGTGGAAATAGTTCCACCGATTGATGTTTTCGAGGAAAATGTGTTTCCGGAACGATACTGACCGTTCGGACCATATGGGACCAAAGAGGGCGGAACTGGTCAGGAGATATGGACCCTCGTTAATGCCCCTCTGTCAAATAATCAAGAACGGACTGTATTATGTTTGATCTCATGCGTATAATTCATGATTGACATTATTTGCTAATAGGTCAACAGGTTGATTCGACGATGGTTTAAATTCCGGAGAGATGTTCGCGCCTGAGATGTTGTTAGATAATATTTAACTATGGTCGGACGAATAAATGCGTAAAATCCAGGGCAGTTTAAGTTCAAAGGATCTTTTTCGTCCTGAAAAAAAATGGAACCCTCTCACATTGACGTATTGGTGGCGTTCAAGAACTGAATCACAACGCACCCTGTGTCGCGTTTTCAGAAAACTGGGCACAATGCATGTGCGTAAAGTGTCATCCCAGTCCGCACAGGCTAATCCGGGACGACACTTTCCGTCTAAACTGGATTTTCGCTGAGAAGAGACATCATTTAAACGAAAAATTCAATAAAAGCGGAAATTGTCGTCCCTGATTAGCCTGTGCGGACTGCACAGGCTAATCTGGGATGACAATTTACGCACAAGCATTTTGCCCAGTTTTCTCAGAACACGACACACCCTGTTCTTGGTTAACTAAAACACAACGCATAGCACGGACAACGGTCACAAAGGTGACCTCATTGAATACGAACTTAACAGTTGAACGAGAATTCTTGGAAACGACAACAAATGCGATGCCTTTGTTTCCCATTACCAAGAGCTGTGAGATTAATCACTGTGTTTGACAGCAGGCATCACGTTCTTTCACACAACTGCCACAATAATATTGTTTAGTATATTGGAACTGACCACAGTGGCTTAACATCCGCACCACATACGAGGGCATTGAACGATGTTAACCAGCGGACCGAAATTACGCGGGCGAAAGTCGGTTATCCTAATAAAAAAATAAGTAACAAAATAATGAAAAACATAAAATAAAATCAGCGAACATATCAAGTGTAACAAAAGGCAGGTTGGCACCAATGTGACACAAGCTTTTTCCATGTGTTGTTTATCATTTTGTTTATATTCCATATTGGCAATAGGAAACGCTTTTATTGTCGTCTTCGTAACCGCGCGCGCGATCTTTCCCCGAATTCTCATGAAGTCAATGGTTCCCACGGGCTTTCCGGAATAATGTAACCATTTGGATGCAGGATCGCTGGAATACATAGACAAAGCAATAAGCTTTCCCTATCTACATGATCATTTTTCACCCGCGGGATACGTTTTTCTCACGGTCCCGGAATCTCCTCTTACGCAACAATTTACTACTGCGACAGACGAGTTTTTTCACCAATTGGCGGGAAAACGTCATGCATTATTCTCCCACCTTTATTTTTCCTGCAAGGATAATAGTAAGAGTAAACAACACATCTGCTAACCACATTTTGGCCGTTTCGTAAAGAATTGACGATTGCTTAATGCTTGTTAAGAATATGTAAATGGTATTTTTATGTTGCTTAGTGTTATTTTATAGTTTAGTGATTTACAATAATTACAGCAATATCGCATGGTCTTCATATTGAAACGATTTTTGAGATTGTTTATTGGTAGAGTTTTTATACAGAGGGATTGAGTCCAATTGATCATATGCTCACACAAATGCCTATTCCGAGAAAATATCGGCAATATATCTGTATTGCTACGTAGTATTGCCTTAGTTTTGGTCCGTACTGTTTGTTGATAACATATACAATCGCCATGGCAACCGAATAAGCATATTCGTATAACAATCTTTAATAAAGCTTACGTGAGAAGTTATGAACATAGATTGTTCGATGCGTTTTTACGACATTTTGCGGTCACTAGAAGACGAGAGAATTCAGTATTCACACGCTTCTCCATGATCCAAACACGTGTCGCATGCATCTCGCCTATTACAGGGCTTATCAGTTTATGAGACTGCGTGCATTAATGACCGAATTACTCCACAGTTCCCCTTGATAGATAACTCAGTGTTGCGTTCAGCATTACGCAATCTATACCATTGACAATTATACGCTTATTGCTTTGAATGGGATACGCAATAAAAATGTCTTAATAAGTTAATAGTGGTCATATACCGGTAACGTCATCTTTATATTTATGTTTATTAATACACGAAACACTATGGTGTCATAATATGTATACGGTTGTTATATGCACTATGCCTTTATTGTAACAAGCACCCTAGCAACGGCATTGGCAGCGGATGGCTTATCAGCGGATTGTGTCAGTTTATTGATTTCTTAGTTTTGACATCGTGGCATATCGGAACCTATTTAAAAATCAACCGACGGTAGGAAACAACCTAATAGCCATACCCTGACAACACCTGTCATACTGGCGTCATTGGTAACATGCAGAAAATCCAGCTTCATCGTCATGTTTTTGGGTATGATGCGAATACCTTTGTTGTCACAGCAACATAAAGCGAAGAAACATTATAGTATGTATAAATATTAATTGAAATATACAACAATTTAACGTATACATACAAACGTGATAGTTTGTGTGTATGTTGCGAATACATTGTAAAGGTGTTGTCACAGCAACATAAAGCGAAGAAACATAATAGTATGTATAACTATTAATTAAAAAATAAAACCATTACACGTATAAAAACGTGATAGTTAGGTAATAACGGCAGTTTTTTTTTGTCGTGGAAGAGCTCAAATTATTTTATCTTCATAATGGCGACATGTCAAGGCATTTTGTAATTTGTATCCAAACGAGTGTGTGTCTTTTGGTGAAGAACTTTTAAAATGAGGGAATCTTACTTTTGCACGCTGTAAGCGCGGCAAGGTGTACAGTATACCGTTTATTTCAGTCGAACAAAGAACAAGGTGACCGTACGAGAGAGCCTGACACGAAAAGTCAAGTTTTCAAAACTGAAAACATCTCACAACACCGCGAGGGGTCGGGGTCAATTTCAAATTAAAAACATATCACATGCCTTTGAAACATCTTTAATGGACACTTTAACCCTGACATGAAAATAAGCCAGACCTCCAACTGACGGTTTTCGCGCGGCGGGAGTAATTTAGACTCAATATTCACGCAAAAAGCATACACTTGACCCGGTTAAACGAAAACATATATCAACCCATCACAACAATTTTGACAATGCCTACAAAACCACCAAACCAGTTCGTCTGACCCTATTGCTGTTTTCCTCGTCAAATCGTTCGTCTGTTTTCATTAGACGAAGATTTAATTACATGGCTTTCAGATACTCTTTCCAAGGTAGCAATTGGCGGCGGGATATTCGCGGCGGTCAAACTGACCCCCGGTTCCCGATGAATGCCGGTCAAGGACATTAGGGTCGCTTTATTGGCCTCCGCGAAGATGACCATTAAAATGAAACAGATTTGAATAGGGGAAACGCACCGATAATCTATCAGAATTAATCACTCAAGGGCCCATCGAAAAAAGACCGAGGAAGACCGATTAAGGGAGTCTGTGTTTTGAATTCGAAACTACAATAAATGGCCGTAAAATGAACGCTGAAATGAGAAAACGTGATTCAATATAACGGGCGCGTTATTTCCATTTCCGTGGTAACAGGTGGGAAGCGATTGAAAATTAATTATGGCAAGGTCATTCGATTTTTGAGAATGTGAAATATATTTGATGATTGGTTAACGGATTTTTCTCACGTAGCTTTGTTTGTTTACGCGTTTATATAAAATATATTGCATTTTTTCAGTAAACGACAATTCTTCATAGAAAAGCTGCTCATCGCATATACTTTTTTAAACACTACGGGAATAACATTGAATTTATTTATGGCACTGGAGCATTGCATTTATGTTCATGTATAATATATTCGAAATAACAACTATTCTTCGCCATGTTGTGGCCCGTTTGTATTTTTTTTTTTTNAAATAACAACTATTCTTCGCCATGTTGTGGCCCGTTTGTCAATATTTTTTTATTATTTTTTTTATAGAAAGACCATTCATAAACGCATGAACGTTCTCAGTTTTCATTTCAAACGAAACCAATCAAACAGTTCATGTATGAATAAGAATTCTAAAGTGAAAACAGATTTCTGGCTAATCATGAAATCGCAATGGCAAGTGGTTTGTGGAAAGTGCATTTCAAACACAGCGTGTTGTCTCTGATAATAATCGAATTTCGCGCGATGACCCTCAGATTTTGGCTGCGGTGGGTGGGGTAAATTAAATCAACAATCTAAATAGCAACAGGATCGCTACATAAGTGGAAACAAACGCTAATAAACCGTCCCCTGAAAGCTTTGGAATCAAATATTCTTGAAAACGTACCACACGCTAATAATGGTCACTAATTATCCTTTTAACACGGGGAGTAATTTTACAGAATTCCTTTGAACTCTCTAGCCGCGTTCTATTAATATTCCCTCATTCCATTTCGACCGGGCCCTTAAAATAACAGGCATACCGTTACCGGGGGCTATGGCGTATTATTTATAGATCCCACAATAAGCCCAGGAAAACTATTTTCCGAGCGTTCCCATGTTCCCTTTCTAAAGGGTCCTGGGGTGTATCAATTCTGAATCATTTACAAGCCATTAAAGCATGGGTCTCATATTTCCACACCGCAGATTCGTAATAAGCATTTGTTTATCATGAAAAAATACTTCGCAGTCCCGCGTTCCCACGCTCTGGCGGCAGTTAACGCGCAGTGACATGCGGGATATATTATCGGCTGCACGAAGCAACAAAAAAACGCCGCGCGCGCCCCGTGGCCTGCATCTTAACATGCAGTGTCACGCGACAGTTTTGAAAGATAATTTGGAATGGAATTTCCGAAACCGGAAGTGTGTACGAACATGATTCCTATCGCTGAATAATGTCACGTGTCATATGAATTGAAGTCAGAAGGCGTGTACTGAGCGCAAATTAATGAAATATTTCGCCATCTTGTCGATATTGACCGCTAAAGGGTTTAAAGGTTAGATGCAAGTAATGTAACATCTTATTATGGTTGGGCATCTCTCGACCGTAATCTTCGAATAGAGGTAGTATAACAGTATAGCTTATCTTTCATTTTAATATTTTATCGACAAAAGAAGGGTTTGGGCGAATGACTTTTATTTTACTTGCTGGTCAAACACGGTCATTTACGGTAATCTTCAAGTCATCGAATACAAGAAATCGACTAATAATTGTTTAAATAATTTACAATTTACGAAATATTATTTTAAAACACGTTTTTTCAATGAACATTTTTTTATATTGACCATTTAGTTAATTAATTGATTGGCCGCAAAGTTGAAACTCCGGTTATACTTGAACTATATGTGTCACGTTCTGAGAAAACTGAGCATAATGCATGTGCGTAAAGTGTCGTCCCAGATTAGCCTGTGCAGTCCGCACAGGCTAATCCGGGACGACACTTGCCGCTTAAACTGGTTTTTCGCTAAGAAGAGACACCATTTCAACGAAAAATTACATAAAAGCGGAAATTGTCGTCCCTGATTAGCCTGTGTGAACTGCACAGGCTAATCTGGGATGACAATTTACGTACAAGCATTTTGCCCAGTTTTCTCAGAACACGACTCGTATGTTATCCAATACGCCGTCAATTGTACGATGGCGAAATGACGTCACGACCTTGACCCCCCATGCTATATAGTGAAATACAACCACGACATTATACAATATATCACTAGACGTTCAGCATATGCATTGCGAATACCGAACCTCACGTACAAGAATACATCGTACACAATTTAATACATGTATGGGCGCACGGTGCCAACTCACCGCTTTGCTAGAGGCACGCATGATTACGAGACTACCGTATATCTACTGTGAGTTCATTGACACATCTTACACTCGTAAAAAAATAATAATAACCCTACCGGAATATTAGTGCTCACATAGCTTTTAAATGATTTGCATTTAACTATTTTGGATGTACATACACTTACAAACACAATCGTTCTCAAAGAGACGTCTTATAAGTGTACATGTGTATATGTATTTTGCTATTTTTATGTTCTGGGTATGTGTTAACCTCATTTGCACGGAGTTGCAAGTCAATCCNAGAGCACAACTATTTGTCGATTGACGCCTAAGTGAACATGTATTAAGTAAGCGTTTTGCATACATTAAGAAACGACAATACGAACTACTATTCAAGAAATACCAACTAGTACGACGACGACTACGACGGAGACGACAAAACATTCATTTGACTCATATTGACTTTGACGTCTAGGAAGGAAACCGGAAATGACGTCGACTTCATTAATAATACTGGTAAAGACGTCTTTATAGCGTTAACTAGCTGACACACAAGACACATTTTTTTCTAAGCGATACAAGTTAATTTGTTAACGCATGTTTTTAAACATCGCAAGAAGCTTTTTGTCACAAATGGTTTGAATAATGTTTACCGACGGCCGAAAGTAGAAGAAAATTGGCGCCAATATTATATAGACATGTGTTCTTATCCTTTGGCTATTCACAAAAGGCGAAATGTGACTTCTGCATTCACAAATTTTGCTTCAGAAATGAGCCGCACAGGCTAATCATGGACGACACGTTCCGCTTTAACATATTTAAAAAATAATAATCTTATAATACATGTAATATCAATATACGTGTACATAGATATTTGGTTTAAAGGAAGTCTCTTCTAAACGAAAATCCAGTCTTGGTGGATAGTGTCGTTCGTGATTAGCCTGTGCGGACTGCAAAGGCTTATCTGGAACGACACTTTATGCACATGCATTAAGCCCCGTTTTCCCCGATATTTCCAGACTCAAACATTTCTCTCGTGAATACTCTGTTCATTGTTTACAACAGCACATTTAAGTCAGTGCGACCGCGACCGAATTGTTCCAAATGTTGTTGCCCCGCCAACATTCCACAATTCCTGCATCAGTTGCTCCGCGAAATATTGCATGCCTACATGAGTAGACATGTTCACGCAAATGACAAACCGTTGCGCGGAAAATATGCAGTCAGCAAGAAGATTTGTAGATATACGCGTTCACGCCTGTGAACAATTTTCTACCACAAGGAATGCATGTGCAAAACAAAACCCGAATTTCAGTGGNTGCAGTCGGTAAATAGATTAGTAGCAAATGCACGCGGTTCCCGCCTGTAACCAATTTTCTATCACAAGGAATGCACGTGCAAAACAAAACCCAAATTTCAGTGCAGCACATTGTTTTATGGATTGCGTACACATTTTCTGCACATTTTTTTACGCTCGTAATTTATGTGAACAGATGCAAAATGAGCGTTAATAAAATGTAATTGCGTCTGTGTCGAGACCAACGTCTTATTGGCGATATTCTGAAAACAGCAAAGCTGAGTAAGACAGCTAGGAAATAATTGAAACAACGCCCGTTTCTGCGTTTGAGAAAGCTTGATATTCTTGTTTTTGGTTTGATTGTATTTCTACCGAAATGTTTGTGACGGTTTTTCGTGTGTCATCATCATCAACCATCCATCTTTGTGTCTTTGATCAAAAACATCGTCGAAGGTTGATTTTTTGTTATTTAATCATTTACCCAGATAAAATAGGACTATGGTTACCAATATAGCAACGATTTGATAATAAAACAGAGTACATGTACATGCAAAAAGTATGTTTTATTCAGAACGTAATTGAAAACTCGCATCATTTAAAGTTGCGCGTGCGCGTGCAGTACGACCGCTTCAGACGACAGGCTGACGACAAAAAACGCGCACGTGTCGACATCATTTACAAACCAGAACATCAAACTCAACGACTTCATAATTAACTGCAATGTGGTAAGCAGCAGAAAGGAAATTCCGAAAATAAATTAAATTAAACTAAACTCAATTACAAAATTTGAAATGAAATNACAAAAAACGCGCACGTGGCGACATCATTTACAAACCAGAACATCAAACTCAACGACTGCATAATTAACTGCAATGTGGTAAGCAGCAGAAAGGCAATGCCGAAATTAAATTAAATTTTACTAAACTCAATTACAAAATTTGAAATGAAATTTTGAGAAGACAGACGTGTTCATGCGGCGTGGCGCTGTCACTTATGTCATAAATAGTGTACTTAAAGTATTTATATTTAAGGCAATACTTTCNAAATGAAATTTTGAGAAGAAAGACGTGTTCATGCGGCGTGGCGCTGTCACTTATGTCATAAATAGTGTACTTAAAGTATATATATTTTAAAGGCAATACTTTCGACTGTTTTTGCACCAACAGTTTATGACATTGTGATTTTTTATTAATATTAAATTTAATGGTCCATATTTGTATTTTAAACAACAATCCCAACATATTTTAAACCAATACAGAATTAAAAGAACATTTACTTTTCATTAGAAACCTTCTGTATTTATAGTCGTCTCGTTTTGTTCGCAATGATTGGTCGTTTGTAGTTGGCACAACCATCTTTAAGAATTGAACTACACATATATTACTCCTGTACTTAATTATTCAGAAATATGAACGGAATCAACCAAAATATATTCATAAGCGTGAACTTAGATACTAAGCAAGACTATATTGGCTTGATGCCTATCAACAATGATAATAAAACTCAGTACCCGAGATGTCTGTCAAAACTTCCTACACGAAAGTTGTCTGAGCTTTTTTTCAGCAAAACTACTTCAGACTCGAGTAAACATTAACCATTTGCAGGGTTTCTCAATAAAATAATTAAGATAACGAACGTCTAAGAAATTATTTACATCTTCCCTTATCGCCCGGTTCCAGTGATGATGTACGGACGTAGACAAGCTTGGAAAACATAAATGTTACTTGACGGAATTGTATTGCGCGATCACGAAAAAAACAATCTCTTTTAAAATACAAATTGCAAAAAAAGGAAGAAATCGTGCTTTCCTTTAATATATATACAGGCTTATCTGGGACAAAACTTATCGCTTTAATTGTATTTTTCGTTTAAAGGAAGACTCTTCTTGACGAAAATCCAGTTTAAGCGGAAAGTGTCGTCCATGATTAGCCTGTGCGCACTGCACAGGCTTGTATAGGACGACACTTTACGCTCATGCATTAGACCCCCTTTTCACAGATCGAGGCTCATAATCATTCGTGTATATTAATGTATATATTGTAATTCTGATTACCGCTGCTGCCCTTTGAGTAAGTGGTACTATTAACGGTTATTTATATTGGCTTGTAATTATTTCTGATTGTTTTGTCAAATATCGAGAATATATCAATGACTATGTTGTTGATGGTGGGAACTGTAGGGTAATGAGTTTCGCTCAATAGCTTCTAATCGCTACGAAAAGTTTCCGATTAAAATTGTTCTAAAAAAATAATCATATGCCGGCACCGGTCTATAAATCGCTGACTGGAGCTTCTGATAGCTACAATTATATGATTTTGATTATCAAAGGACACGACAGAATTAATATGTATTGTAGTTGTCCCACTTTGTTTCTAGACAAAATACCAACTTTCTATGAAAGAAAACGATCTTAAAATAATATTTTATTACCCGTATTTCCAACGTCTTGTTTCATTAGTCATTTTTGTTACTTCTTTATTTTAAACAAACGCGGTCTACGGGATGAACATTTTGAATGAAATAAAATCATCATTAGGCTTTTGGTTTCATTGGACATATCGTGGTTCAGAACGCGACTTGATAAAATTCTCGAGCTTGGTACCCTTCATAACTAGGTAAAATCTTTAAGCTTGGCAATCTTAATAACTTGATAAAATTCTCAAGCTCAGCAACCATTCTAACTAAGTAAAATTCTCAAGCTTTGCGACTAATACAACTAGGTACAATTTTCAAGCTTGCCGACAATTCTAGCTTCATTGCATAAACTTATATTTGGACACAAATGTTATGATATTGTATGATAAGTAATAAGGTATAAATGGATATGGCTGTTTTATTGGTAAAAATTAGGGTTATGGGTAAAATAAGACATGATGGCAAGGTTTAACCTGATTTATGTTTATCAGTAATTGTCTTTTCCAGAATTTTTTATCAAATGAACATTCCAGAAATGACTGGGTAAATAGTGAAAGGATTAACTATACACAATAAATAATAATGAACGCTAATAAACAACAAATCATTGCACCAGGAGGAGAAGACGTGTTGAATGAGATGTAAAATATTGCACATGCAAAAAAAGTAGCGTTATTGCAAAGACATATGCTAAAATGCAGTCAAAAGGGAATATATTACCTCTTTGCAGGCAGATCAAAATATAACACTTACTGAGTAACTTAATGCATTTATTATGGTTTAATGGCGACAGTGTGCAGTTTCATTCTTTGATGATATGTTTTTAACCAGGTTTTCCGAAGGAAAAAACTGGTTATTNAATGTGCAAGGCCATCATAAGCTGCAATTCAAACCACAACATTACAAAACGTGCGAACTACGAACTCGTATCTCCAACTATACAACATTTACGATATTGCTTTCTTGAACTTAATTGTTTTACAGGGCGGAGAACACTGTCATACCAATGACGCATGTCTTTTCGTACTTTTGAAGCTCATTCACCCCTTAATATGCTATTCGGGAATTCGGGGCTAGCAATGCGTGCATTGTGCACGAATTACTTTCGTATTTACTTCCACGGTTTAACTTTTACTAGCTTGATTGGCACTACTCGAACTGATAAACATGCGTAAATATTCGTAAATGACAAATCGCTTGTTGAAGTGAAGCGGGCAAAAATGCGGGTAAAAAACGCGTTTTGCAGTTATAATAGGTGAAAACTAGAATTATGTTGCATTGTGTTGTGACAAGCTAAGGTGAAAACAACAACAAAAACATAACAAACACTAACAACAACAACAACAACAACTACCACTACTCCTATTCCGGTCGATTTCATCAACACCAACGTCTTTTCAATTGTTAACATTACTTTAAACCTTGCCTTTTCAGCTCCTTTCTCTCGTTAACAGGTCACAGTATACTCAAAGATTTCCTTAATTCCATTAATTTAATGTAAAGGCAATAACTTTAATAAAAAAGTCAAACTTTTGCGCAAAGAGACCTTCATAACCATACCTGTTCTCAAAGAGAATTCCAATTCGAATTGATTTAAACAATAAACACGAAAGGTCATTCGTAATGTAAGAAAGATCTCGACACGAATCAACGGTCACTCTTTTGCGGCCATCTATTTACCAGCTTTTCTCCAGTTGATGAGGGTATCACGCTATCCGTCAAAATTTCATGTAGTCTCCAACCTTCAAGCAAAAGAGTGAATTTCTCGTAAACACCATGTTTTTACCCTACCACATGCACAAAGGCATACTAGTATTCTAAAATACAGTCATGGCAAGTGCTTCTACAGAGAATTGTGTCTTCAAATAAATGATGTTCATGTGATTTTAGAGAGTACAGCATTGCACACCACAAATATTAAGTTTACTGTAACCTAACAGCACCAGTCGTTGCACTGGCAACACCACTAGTCTTGTCGAACAAATCACCGGCTGGATTGTAATACTGTAATTTTATCGTAATTAACTCGTGAGCTTTAACTATCAGAGAACCATATATGTTATAACCGTCTCTTTTGTTACATTTATTGGACATTGCTCTGCACAACAACCACGTGTCACCAAAGCAATGCGAGGACCCTTTCGCACTGTCGCAAATGCGTCTTTTAAAGAACTGGTCCATCTTCGAAAAACGGAGAAATCATTGCAACGAAGAAACAGACATTGTCATTCACCTCAGCTTGTTTTCCATAACATTTGTCTCATCAATTCAGTACATAAACATGTCGAAAAAGTTCAATACTTTTGCAATAAATTTGGTAACGAAGCGATGTTAAAAAGACTTAAACACATACAGTGGGGTTATTTGACCCCAGGGTCACACGACTGACCTTTGGGTGTACCACCTGATTAAACCTTGAAGAGGTCAAAATATGTTTTATTTAAGTGTACAATTATATCTTAAATACTACAAATTTATCAAATGTATGTTAGAAAACGCTATCGGCTGTTCCTTCATGGAAAGTTTATGACATTTTCATTACACAATAAAATTATATGTTTAATGATACCTTTTTATCACCTGATTAAACCTTGGAGAGGTCAAAATATGTTTTATTTAAGTTAGAAATTATATCTTTAATAATGTAAATTTATCAAATGTATGTTAGAGAATGCTATCGGCTATTCCTTTATGGAAAGTTTATGACATCTTCATTACAAAATTAAATTATATGTTTACTGTTTTCTATTTATCGTTGAAACACTACTACTATTATCTTTTAAAGATGTAAAAATCGAAAAAAAAATCAATGACATTTCAAAATATATGTATGAAAACCTAAATTCTAAATGTGTCATATTTAATTTGCTTGTTTTACACGCGCATTCAGAATTAAAATAAACCATTATTATTTTTCGTGCAAAATGTAGAATATCCAGAAAAATTACGTGAGAAATAAAATGTTCATAAGAATGATTATTATTAATTTAGCTACTTTGCCAAAATATATGGGCTTATTTCTTACCAACAATGATATTTAAGCGAATTATCACATACTTCAGTAAAAACTTCCTCAACGAAATCTGTCTGAGCTCGTTTAAAGAACAGTACTTCAGACTCGAGTAAACATGAACCATTTGTAGGGTTTCTCAATACAATACTAGTAATTAAGATAAAGAACGTCTTAGAAAGTATTTACATCTTTTCTTATCTCCCTGTTCCAGTGATGATGTTCGGACGCAGACAAGCTGGGAAAACATGAATGTCAGTAGAAGTATGGAGTTCTATTGCGCCATCACGAAAACCATTTCTCTTAAATACAAAAATGCACGAGAAAGTAAAACATTCGCGCTTTCCTCTAATATACAATATACTTGTATTCATGTTTCTTAAGATATAAAATGTTATTCTGATAACTGCTTTGGCCCTCAAAGTTAATGGTTCTATTAACGGTTATTTATATTGGCGCGTCCTTGTAACTACATAACATTCCCAAGCTTGGCAACTTTCATAACAAGGCAAAATTATCAAGTTTGGCAACCTTTTAAACAAGGTAAATTTCTCAATATAAAGAAGTGAAACTCCAGAAGCTCCAGCAGTATTGCATTTCTATTAAACATACCTTCGTTGTCCTTTTTTATGGCAAGTGACCAATTGCCAAAAAAGTACAGTACGGCACAAAACGCAACGACATACACACATAGTAGAATAAAGCTGGTGTCACCGCCTTGGAACGGTCCATGCTAAGCACTGGGGATTTAATCCATTTATGCCAAGCGTCTAGAAAAAAATGCCTTGGCAAACAGCGTAGACACAGATGAGACGCCGCATCATGCGGACTGCGCTGTTTGCATAAAAAATCTGTAAGAAATATTCTAAATATAGAAATAAATATACTAGACATCCCTAATTTTGGAAATAAATTGATCACACTTGGAAGCTTGGCACCGCTTTATAACTAGCGTGTTCATAATTATATATGACATACTGCTGAATGCCACAACCATTATGCTTACTCGCACTAGGCAAACTGCGTATAAAAACGCGATTCTCCGAAAATGTGTGATGTAATTGGAACGCACATTTTATGGCATGGTATAATTTGTTATAAGTTATACATACACAGAGCTGTTTAATAAGTAATAATAAGGGTAATGGGTTTCACTCTTTGATGATATGTTATTATAACACATGTCGACTCGTTTTACATATTAAATAAACCGAACAATGGCATTCATGAATCTGATAAATGCATGATTTTATTCCATAAATTAACAATAACAAGAACCATTTCACAACGAGGCATGGTACAACAAAAGATTTGACTGCAAGGCCATCGTAAGCTGCAATTCCCACCACAAATTACAAAGCGTGCGAACTTACAAATCGTGTCTGAAACGATACTACTTTTACAATATTGCTGTTCCATTGTTTATCGTTATTAACTCGTGAACTTAAACTATCAAAGAAACATATATGTTATTACCGTGTGATGACTTCATCGGAAATTGCTCTGTAATTGTGCGGAAACTGGGTGGATCTGAAAAAGTGCCAACTGTTCAGTATAAATAGCGGACACATGCTATTATTATGGACAATATGTTTATGCCGTTTTTAGTAAGTGAATTTTATAACAATGTTTTAAACATCATTAAATTAAATATATATTACAAGCTCCATTGTTTTGCTCTCTCGTCCATGAATATATGATTGTGTCTCAAATAATTAATTTATTTTACTAATACATCTACGTATCTAGCTTGGCTGGAATTTTATCTGCATATCTTCCATATTTTGGAGCGTAATTTACGCTTGTATGCACCGTACTTGGTCCTCTGAACTTTGTTACTATTTAATATTGGTATTTTAAAACTTACATTCTGCACAATTATAAACAATCGTTCATTATTTCAGATATCAATGTACATTATAAAGATTTTTGTTTCGAGTGTGCAGTATGACCGCTACAGACGATAGACAGATGACGAAAACGCGCTCGTGCTGCCTCATTTGCAAACCAGAACACCAAATCAACGGCTGCATAATTATGTGTTTTGTGTGTTGCCCAACAGAAAGGCGATGCTGAAACTTAAAAAACACTCAACTCCATTTAACAATTTAAAAAGGTTTGAGAGGAGACACGTGTTCATGCAGCGTAGGTCTCTAACTTATGTGTTTAGCTTATAAATATTTTTTAAGAACTAATGCAACAAGTATTAAATCTTAATTACATATACATGAACAAAGCATTAACATCGAGGAAGAAAAATGAAAACTAATAATAAGATGACGAGTAAACGCGAAACAAGTGTTTACATCAATCAGCAACGTTATTATATAAGCACCCATCCAAGAGAACATATATCAAGTATAAAGCGTTTATATAAATTAAGATTATTNCCTTGTAACCACCAGATATATTCTAATTGGCATAGATAAAATATGTTTCTTCTTTATACGTAAATTTACTATGCCAAATAAGGTGTGTGGCTTTAAGAAATACCAACATGAGCGAAGACGACGCTTTCGACGACGACAAAATCATGTTTTAAGTGTTTTATGTCAATGACATCAATAAATGTCGTTTAATCATATTGTCATATAATTTCATAAATTTATATACATATACATTGTGTTTGCCCAATATCATTGACCGGGACAATATGACGTATTATTCGAGATATACCAAATACGACAACGACCCCGACGACGAAAACAAAAAGACTCGTTTAATTTGTATATACAGTTTTAATGGTTTAAACCGAGAATGACGTCGACGTCATCACTTCTACTAGCAAAAGCCTCATAATTGCTTAAACTAGCAAATATGCACGACGTAATTTTGCAAAGCGATTAAAATGAAGGTATTTCGCAAAGTATAAAATGCCATTTGTCTCAAATAATTTGAATAATGTATGGCGACAACCGAAGAAAGTACACAATTGGTACAAGGACACATAAATGATTTTTTGACTTTTTGCTGTTTAAAGAAGGCAAACTGTGTTTTCTTCACAGAGAGGTACCGCTGGTGACATGATCGTTCGTCTGACAGATATTGTTATATAGATTGATTGATAAAGACATCGATTTAAAGAACTCATCGTATGACGCTGATTTCACAGCGATGCTCAAATTAGGACAGTATGTTGTCGACGATGCGAAAAAGCAAACGAAGATGTCACTGATGTCTTTGCAGTGGTAGACAATATTTATTCTCACAAAATACCACTTGGATAGTCACATGACGAGAGTTATGACGATTAAGAGTGTGCGCTTGGAAAATAACGAGGTCTTTGTAAAGAATAATCAAGTGTGTTGAATTCAATTAGATGTGGTCCGAGGAAATGTTGAAGTGAACCGTTTCTGCGATTCCAGCAGATTTTGTTGTAAAATAAATGGATTACTGATTACTTTTACAACAAAAACAAGTGCGAGAAACGCCAATGCGAGGCCAAAACAACAGAATAAAAAAAAAACAATACGAAAACTGTTATGACAGGAACGTTGCAAAAATGCTACCCGAATACAACATTGGATACAATTATGTACCTTCAGAGCGAAATGCCCTTTCTCCAATGACCAATCTTGCAGCTTAAATGCCCAAGAGGTTCGACTGAGATGTGACCGCGTGTCATCAAATCAATGTGAGGACTCTTTTCGAACTGCTGCAAAGGTATCGTTTTAAAGAGCTGCTTTATCCACAGAAACCGAATAACTCACTCAAACAAGAAGCTAGCTTTCTCATCCACTCGCTTTCTTTTCCGTAAATATTCTCACTTTAGTACAACTTAATGCATAAACTTTTAAAACTAGTACAATACGTTTGCCAATAATTACGGCAATGAAACGCAGTAAGATACACTTAAAAACCTACTGTTTATCTGACATGACGTCAGTTGTGCCATATGCCCGATCATTGGATCCGCCGCCTGATGAAACATTGAAAAGGTGAACATATTGTTTTAAGTCGTGAAATTGTATCTTAAATACTAATGTACATTTATTAAATGTATGTTAGGGGTTGCTTTTGGATATTTCTTCATGTACAGTTAATGCCACTTTGATTATAACATTATATAATATGTTTAATATTTATTTATCGTTGAAACAATACTACCATCATCATTTAAAGATGTAAGAATCGAAAGAACGTTTTAACGAAATTGTTTTACACGCGCGTTTAGAATTAAAACAAACCTACATTATTTGCAAAATGAAGATTATCCAGAAAAATTAAATGGGCCAGACATATAATTACAATGTTCATAAGAATGGTCATTGTTAATTTATCGACAATTCCAAAATATATTGACTTGGTGCTTACCAACAATTATATTAAAACAAAGTAATACAGACATCTGTCAAAACTTCCTTAACGAAAGCTGACTGAGCTTGTTTCAAGAACAGTACTTCAGACTCGAGTAAACATAAACCATTTGGAGGGTTTATCAATAAAATAATTAAGATAACGAATGTCTTAGAAATTATTTACATCTTTTCTTATCGCCCTGTTCCAGTAATGATGTACGGACGCAGACAAGCTTGGACAATCTTTAATGTTAGTAGAAGGATAGAGTTCTATTTCGCGATCACGAAAACCGTTTCTGTTACATACAAACATGCACGGGACAGTACAAATTCGTGTTTTCCTCTAATATACAATATAATAGTATTCATGTTTCTTAAGGTTAAAATTGTTATTCTGATAACTGATTTGGCCTTAAAGTTAGTGATTCAACGAACGGTTGTTTACATTGTTGTGTCGCTTCTTGTCCTAATTTCTGATAAGTTAGTCAAAAAATGATATTATATCAATGTCAATGTTGTTGTTCATGGTGGGAACGGAAGTCATAATGATAATGATGATGGTGGTGGTTATAACATNTCACTCGGACCTCAATTCTGTAAACACATGATTTTTTAATAATTGATATTACATTTACGTCAAGACGTTTTGTTCGTACATTCGGTGACTCATATTAAAAAGCATAAAAAATATATAAAAAAAGTGTACCATTATTCCGTTTTCCTGTCCCCAGTGTGAACGCAAAGATCAAGAACAATGGATTCATTTTTCGTTTTTTGTAAGCGTGTCTTCCATTTTTTGGGCGTAATTAGGATTAAACGCGCCACATCAGGACCACTGAAATATATGTTATTTACTATTAAGACAAAATGGCAAATGCTATACATGCAATGCGCTGCAACTTTCCTTCCCTTTAATTATATCTACAAAGGAAACAGAGCAAATTAATTTGCACATGTCATGTACGAACTGCGAGAGACAATTAAAGACTACTATAATTTGTTTGCAAATCTGTTTTTTTTTTAATTGTTACTTTAATTGTCATCACATGATGTAGGCATATCACATGCGTTTTTGTGTTTGCATATGTATTGCACACAATTGTCATTCGATTGTATATGAATTGCTTCTTATGTGTCTGAGTGTCTATTTTTGTAATGCTTCAGAGACACGTCAAACCTTGTTGACTGTTCCAAAAACAACCATGTGGAAGTTAATGTAAAGGTTGCGCGAGTATTTGCTTGAGAAAGGGAACTGACTTTATCTTATAGTATTGATGATTCATGTTTTCGTGATTTCGGTTGGAATGTTACGGTTTGTCATAATGCGAATTATTTAAAGCGCTTAAATCTCAAAATGTTGTATAGTAGGAAATATGAGGAGCCTGTTTTCCAATGGGTCTGAATTTGCAAATTTTGTGTTTAGACACATTACACTGACATAATAGTAATTAAGGTCGACGTGGCGTTGTGGATGTAGTGTCCGCCTAGCGATCGGGAGGTCACGGGTTCGATCCCCACAGTGGGAGCGTTCTTTAAAAGACACCAAGTACTGGTTCTAGTCCCATGAAACGGACTCGAGAGCGTTTCAAATAATCCTAAGGCTTTCGATGCAATCGAGCTTAAATAAACTAGTTTACGCTAAACTTAATAAAATAATAATAAAATTCATGATAACATTGAAAGTTGCCACATTGCATGGCGTTGGACATGCACTATAAAATGGTAAAGTATTGTTCATTTTCATCCCAATTTTTAATCACTTCTCATTTAAAGTATGCAACATCTCATCAAATCGAAGATACAATTTGAATGTGGAGAAGCATTTGAATCTAGTCTGTGACGTAAACGAATCTGCCTGTACGATATGTTTTATCTACCTGGAAGCAAGAATATTTCGAGGGGTTAAAGCCAGAACGTAATAACTCCATTTTTCAAATAGTGGAGAAAAAGGCAAAAGAAGGTTTGACAGACTACAACTTTTATTTGAATATGAATATCAGCATAATATTTGGTTATAATATAGGTAATAGTATTGTTATGACATTACAAACATATTATAGGATTGCATAATNTTTAATTAACACACGCTATACATTATAATACAGGTAACTAATGTACATTATAACATATCTGCCCAACTTAGTACCCGGGGGTCGTTCTTCGGGTTGATGGTATTTTTATAAACCATTCACGAACTATCAACGTGTTGTTGTTCCGTTACTGAATCCATTAATCCTGAAACTGTGTGGGGTAATAATATCACCTAGGCGAATGCGACGATGGAAATTGCGTCAAACCATGCATCATTAGTTGTTTAAACAACGACACATTTTGTTTGTGTGATGTTGTTAAAACTATTTATGGTAAATTGTATGTAAACGAAGAATAATAAGAAGAAGCAAAAAAACACGAGTAAAGATAATTATATTGATAATAAATAATGTTAGAAATAATGTTCAATATATAGTTGTTTATCGTGTCATATTCAAATAGGTGTGGAGTTCAAATGCGAAGAAATGAAGCGACGATCGTTGTTTGGCTGCTAACGATCAGCGATAATGCGAAAGAAAAATGACGAGTATCATAACAATAATAATTAACAAATGGCTGTACAATGTGTATTTAGTTATACAATATAATTTATCCGTCTTGGTGTTAAAAGTACGTACTAGTAGATTGTATTGTATATGTAGGCCAGTTGCCCAGAATAAAGCACTTTCGTATAATAAGAAAAGCGACAAACAAATGCATACATACAATATTTGTGGTGTTTAAATAAACCAGTGACCTATACAAACAAATAAGTCCCTGAATATACTGATTAAAAAAATGTTTCTGCTATATGTCTATCCTGGTGTGTTATTGATAGAGTTACAATAATCAAATTTGTTGGAAGCTTGGATAGGAGCCTCGTTTTAGAGCTGAGCATGTTCCTATTTTCAACTGGCCAGAAGCTACTGTACAGGACAGATAATTGAAACAGACAACGATTGATTGAAACACGTGAACCGTGCTCGAGATATGGCAATTGTGCTCTTCCAGAACGAGCGATAAGTACAGANGGCGAATGCGACGATGGAAATTGCGTCAAACCATGCATCATTAGTTGTTTAAACAACGACACATTTTGTTTGTGTGATGTTGTTAAAACTATTTATGGTAAATTGTATGTAAACGAAGAATAATAAGAAGAAGCAAAAAAACACGAGTAAAGATAATTATATTGATAATAAATAATGTTAGAAATAATGTTCAATATATAGTTGTTTATCGTGTCATATTCAAATAGGTGTGGAGTTCAAATGCGAAGAAATGAAGCGACGATCGTTGTTTGGCTGCTAACGATCAGCGATAATGCGAAAGAAAAATGACGAGTATCATAACAATAATAATTAACAAATGGCTGTACAATGTGTATTTAGTTATACAATATAATTTATCCGTCTTGGTGTTAAAAGTACGTACTAGTAGATTGTATTGTATATGTAGGCCAGTTGCCCAGAATAAAGCACTTTCGTATAATAAGAAAAGCGACAAACAAATGCATACATACAATATTTGTGGTGTTTAAATAAACCAGTGACCTATACAAACAAATAAGTCCCTGAATATACTGATTAAAAAAATGTTTCTGCTATATGTCTATCCTGGTGTGTTATTGATAGAGTTACAATAATCAAATTTGTTGGAAGCTTGGATAGGAGCCTCGTTTTAGAGCTGAGCATGTTCCTATTTTCAACTGGCCAGAAGCTACTGTACAGGACAGATAATTGAAACAGACAACGATTGATTGAAACACGTGAACCGTGCTCGAGATATGGCAATTGTGCTCTTCCAGAACGAGCGATAAGTACAGAAGCATTCCGAATGACGTAAATCACGTTCCTAAAAGAACGAGATACCGTTGAAGCACTAGACCGTAATTGTTTTAAGGTAACTATTCGAGGCCATTCTGAGTTTAGAATTTGCCCCGTGACCCGATTGAACATATTTCATGCAGTTTTATGAATATCGGCGGCTTTAGAAAACTGACATTTATGACCATACAGATGTAACTCAACCCCATACTTCCGACCCATAAAATGTTTAAAAGGTTTTTTTAAACAAGAATAAAATAACGTATGCGCATGCACTGGGTTAAAGAAAAATTGTCAAGTAATTTGATGAAATTTTATAGCATAGCGTTAAATAGCTGTGGCGTAGTCGTGTTGTTATTTTGGTTCGTTTGATGATTTTTCCCATAAATTGGCACAGGTGACCATCGACCTTGGTGACCCCTCCTTGAAAATATGCAACGGATTTCGGAACTAATGATGTACATGAAATTATTAAAATTATACTGCTGTTGTTTGAAGACCGTTTCGTGTCAATAGTACATCACATGCCTGGCTGGCTGTAAAATTGCAAGCACATAACTACGCATGATTTGCGATCGCATGCAATAATTGCATCACAAAGAAGAAACATTTCCATAGACTATATACAAGTATACGAGTACATGATTAAGGGGCTTAAGTATTATTGTATTACTAGAAAGGTACATTGTGCTATTTGACTCAAGCTTGAACCTTTGGTAAAAAACAACAGTTTTCGTCATATTGTCATGTTACATTACATTTCGTTACATTGTCTTAATATCAATCAAATACTGTTTGATCCATTAATTTCTTTTTATTAAGGTTTAATGCACTCTGTATCTTTATATATATTTTCTATTTATAGCAAAAATAGCTTTAACCTCGATCTGACCGCTGCAGAACATTCATAATTGCCTGCATATATGTGTTTTCTACAATTTTAACAAATCATATATTTGTTACAACCGTGATCACTATTTTCGCAATTGTGTACATTGAGATCTTATTCTTCACACATTACTATCTCACCATCATACTTTATGTGAAGTGTTTGACGGTATCCAGTTAATGCCATGAAATTATATTCCTTAGCCATCCTCACATCTTAGCCTATCTTATTATTCAACATTAGACCGCAACACGTGCGACATGTGAGGCATATCCTTTCGTTGCGAACATTCAAGAAGAAACCGACATATATTTTGAACAAAAAGAGCCTCGTTCTGTGAAAAGTTGGTGTAATGCATGTGCATAAAGAGTCGTCCCAGATTAGTATGTGCAGTCCGCACAGGCTTGTCAGGGACGAAACTATCCGCCTAAATTGGACTTTTTTGCTAAGAAGAGACTTTCTTTAAACGATAAA
Source organism: Dreissena rostriformis (assembly GCA_007657795.1). Taxonomy (NCBI): domain Eukaryota; kingdom Metazoa; phylum Mollusca; class Bivalvia; order Myida; family Dreissenidae; genus Dreissena; species Dreissena rostriformis. The sequence goes on along the minus strand of VMBQ01001174.1, from coordinate 125,876 downwards.
TATCAATAAAGCGGAAAGTGTTGTCCCTGATAAGCCTGTGTGGGCTGCACAGTTTAATCTGGGACGACATTTTACCCAGATGCATTAATTAAAAACCCTTTTCACAGCTTGAGGCTAAAATATAATCGCTCGCACCAACCTCAATGATTACCGTTTCTTAATTTAAACATACATGTATTTTGTTTCCAGTTAATCTTTCACGTGTACTTTATTTTAGAAAATGAAGTGATGTGAACACGACGACAATACTTACTGACATGGGTGCCTCCATTTCTTGTTATTTGCGCATTAACCGTCTGTGTAGTTCTGCTGTTAATCTAATCCTTTATGCAGGTATCTGTTATCTCCGCCATCCCGAGTGCACCGGTTACGCCGCTCGATGGTGTTGTTTTCTTTTTTCGATTATTTGTGGATTATGTCTACAGCAGGAGTCAGTTATGCAGATCTTTAAAAAGGTTATTTGTTGTAAAATGAACGGTTTACAGGAAAATGATAAGCAAACTGGGGAGCTTAGACATTACTTTGTATTTAGTACACGTTCTGACCCTACGTCTTGGCCTGCAATGTGTTTGTTTTATATACGTGTATAAAATGTGTATACTTCTTGGAACTCCAAACAAGCAAGATTTCAGAGCAATCATTTGAACATGTGCACGTACAACTTGTCAATAACATGTACAATTGATCGAGTTTTTTTTGGAATTGAACTATTTTATGCAAATGGTTTCCAAACTGCAAGACATATTATGAGGCGTGTTAGTAACCTTAAAGTACACATCCATGAACATACTGTTTGTTACGACATTTACTTCGTTTAAAGACGTAAGCTCAAGTCTTTCCCTGTCATTCGAATAATTAAGTCTATCCGCCACCAGCCCATCCATCCACAAAAATAACATGAACAAAACAATAACGTTGCAGCAATACAGACCAACAAGTGTTTTGGAGTTATTGCCAAGCTCGATCGTACACAGTGCATAACAACACCGGTACATTTGATTCCATCCGTGCACTCAGTGAACCCAGGGCGGTTTGGGGCTTTGAACATGCGTGCGCTAACAAGCGAACTTGCCAAGAACTGAGCATGGGTTTTCCTATGAATAGCACATGTCTTAATTAACACAACGGCTCCGGTATTTGCTTATTTACAAGCGCGTTTTGAATTAAAATATACCTATATTATTTTAAGTGCTAATGTAGATTATCCAGAAAAATTATGTTTGCCAAAGAAAAACGTTCATAAAAATGATAAGAGTTAATTTAAAAAGTACGCCAGCTTATTTTTACTTGGTGCTTAACAACAATGATAATAAAAATAATTATAAGAGACCTCTGTCAAAACTCCCTAAACTAAAGCCGTCTGCTCGTTTCAAGAACAATACTTAAGACTCGAGTAAACATGAACCACTTGGAGGGTTTCTCAATATAATAATTAAGATGACGAACGTCTAAGAAAGTATTTACATCGTTTCTGATCTCCCTCTTCCAGTGATGATGTTCGGACGCAGACAAGCTAGGAAAACATGAACGTAAATAGAAGGATAGAATTCTATTGCGCGATCACGAAAACCATTTCTCTTAAATACAGAAATGCACGGGAAAGTGAAAAATCGTGATTTCCCCTAATAAACAATATATTCATATTTCTTAAAGCCTCTATTACGCTCCAAAATCAACGAAAATTTCGTAATGTATTTCGTAAAATAAAGTTAACATATAAATAATCAGTGTTCCTTATAGCAACAGCCAAACTTTCAACGCTAGATCTGCTCTGGTAACATATATTTTACACAATACAAAATGCTCTTTTTTATATTTGTGGTAAAATATATTCAACACATGTTCGTTAACCAATTTAGTGTTCGTGTGTCGTATGAATAAATATCGGTGTGGGAAATTAACATGGAATTTATTGTGCCACACACAAATAAAAGAGCATTTTATATCTTGTTAAATCTTTGCTACCAGACCAACTCTAGCATTGGAATTTAGGCTATTGATACACGGAACGAAGTATATCGCGAAATTTTCGTTGATTTTGAGCATTATAGAGGCTTTAAGGTATAAATTGTTATTCTTGCATTTNTATTTACAGAAAAAAGCATGCAATTATGAATGTTCTGCAGCGGTCAATCGAGGTTAAAGCTATGTTTTGCTATAGATAGAAAATACATAAGGATACCAGGTTTATTTAACCTAAATAGATAGAAATTTACAGATCAAACAGTATTTAACTGATATTAAGACAATGTAACGAAATGTAATGTAGACTGGCAATATAAAGAAAACTGGCGTTTCTTCCAAAGGTTCCAGCTGGAGTCAAAAAGAATTCTGTACCTTTCTAGTAATTGTGGTACTTGTACTTTTAACACCATAACTGATACTTTATATTATATTACTAAATCAACCTTTTACAGCCATTTGTTTATTAGTATTGTTATGATACTCGTCGATTTTTTAAATAAAATTTCGTTGTTAAGACAAAAACTTTAGCACGAATAAGAAGTCCAGATTCAAGAACATCATAGTACAGTATAGTACATTATTTTCACATTATCGTTGATCGCTGGCATAAAAACAACCCTCGTCGCTCAATTCCATCGCGTCTGAACACCACAATATTTGTTTATAACACGATAATCAACCATACATTGACAATTATTTTGTATCAATATAATTATCTCTATGCGTATCTTGCTTCTTCTGATTATTCTTCTTTCACTCACGGAACAACAACACATTGATAGTGAATGGTTTATAAAAACAACAACACTCCGAAGAACGACCCCCGGGTACTGAGTTGGGCAGATGTGTTAAAATGTACATTGGTAACATGTAATAGAATGTATAGCGTGTGTTTATTAGAATAATAAAAAATACTCAATCTATATTTTTACTTACTCAAATAAGTTTTTTTTTAACCCGAGCGTGCGGTAGAACCATTCGGGCGGGGTAAATTTGTTAAACTGGTCAAAAATGGGAGGTTTAATAATTGCTGTTACATAAATACTTCTGTTATAACAGGTGTAAGACAGCTGATTTGACCAGCATAAAGCAAGAAACCGTGGTCTAGATATAAACCTACTTGGAAGGGAGTAATTTACTATGCTGATGAAGTCTGCTTGCTTTCGGGTAGATAAAACATTGCCGTAAATGCATATTTGTTTACGTCACATGACTAGATTCAAATGCTACTTCACATTCAAAAATGTTATCTTCTAATTGATGAGATATTGCATACAAAAAAATAAAAGTTGTGATTAAAAACTGGCTTTAGAATGAACAATACTTTACCATTGTATAACGCATGCTCTTACCATGCAATGTGGGAATTTTGAATTTTGTCGTGAATTGTAAGATTAGTTTATTTAAGTTAAATGTGTCTAAAAACAAAAGTTGCAAAAACAGCCCCCTTTTGGAAAAAAAGACTCCTCGCATTTCCTGGTATACACAATTATGAGATGTACGCGCCTTTCATAGTTCGCACTATGACACACCGAACATTTTAAGAATCAAGAATCGTCAATTCTATTGGTTAGAGTCATTTCCCTATCTCAAGCAAGTACACGAACATTTTTTTTACATTCACTTCAATGTGGTTGTTTTTGGATGTATTAACAAGGTTTGTCGTGTAGAACACTAGCATTACAAAAATAGACATTCAGACACGTAAGAAGCAATTCATATACAATCGAATGAGAATTGTATGCCATAGATAGGCGAACACAAAAATGCATATCAGGAGCTTTCAATATACCGGTGGCATGTGATATGCCGGCAACAATTGATTGACAGTTGAACTAATAATGATTTTTTTTTAAAATAATTTGCAAACAATAAATGGTTGTCTTTAATCGTTCTCGCGAAGTTCGTTCATGGAATAAGGCACATTAATGTGCTCCGTATATTTTGAAGATAAAATTGTATGGAAGGAAAGTTGCAATACATTATACCAGTAGTGCGTTCAGTTGCAGCGAACGTTCGCCAATGATCGTTCGTTTCCGATTCGGGCTTATTGAACGATAAGTTCGGCGCGAACCTTTCAAGATGGCGGCTTCCACAGAATTGATTGCGATTTTGATGGAGGAAATCGCAAATAACACAGAAAGTACTTAACCAACACAATACACTATGTTTATAATTCAATTCATTTTATATACTACAAAAAAAAAATGAAACAATATCGAAGTTACACTGAGTTACGCTGAACAACAACAACAACTTACTTGTCCGCCATCTTGGTTTCGCTAGCGAACTACCTCCCGAGACGGGTCGCTTCGGTTCGCGAACGTTCGCGGCGAACCGAGCGTTCAATAGCGAACGTTCGCGAAAGTTCGCTTCGGTTCGCGAACGTTCGCTTTTTGTCGTCTGCTAAAATGTCGTCTGCTGAATTTCTAAAATTAGCATTTTCTTCGATTTTTTTTCCAAAGAATACTATCAGAATAGCAAGCAGTTGGGATCCTGATGAGACGCCACGTTCTCTGGCGTCTCATCTGGATCCAAACTGTTTGCAAAGGCCTTCAAAATTCGGTTCGAGCAATGAAAGAGTTAAGACAAAAGGACAACTGTAGTGCGTTCAGTAACAGCGAACGTTCGCCAATGACCGTTCGTTTCCGATTCGGTCTTATTGAACGATAAGTTCGGCGCGAACTTTTCAAGATGGCGGCTCCCAGAGAATTGATTGCGATTTTGATGGAGGAAATCGCTAATAACACATAAAGTACTTAACCAACACAATAAACTATGTGTATAATTCAATTCATTTTATATACTACAAAAAAAATGAAACAATATCGATGTAACACTGAAGTTACGCTGAACAACAACAACAACTTACTTGTCCGCCATCTTGGTTTCGCTAGCGAACTATAGCGAACTACCTCCCGAGACGGGTCGCTTCGGTTCGCGAACGTTCGCGGCGAACCGAGTAAATAAAATAATATTTCAGGGGTCCTGATATGGCGCGTGTAAGTCTAAATTACGCCCTCAAGTGACGCTAACAAATAACGAACAGTGAATACATGTTTCTTGATCTTCGCGTACACACTAGTGACAGGAGAACGGAATAATGTAACAAAAAAAAAAGTTTTATTTTGTTTAATGCTTTTTAATATGAGTCGTCGAATGTACGAACGAAACGTCTTGACATAAATGTAATATCAATCATTAAAAGATCATGACTTTGTTTATAGAAATGAGGCCCCAGTGAATCATTGAATCTATATGAATTAACATGTATAATAGTAACCTGTTTCCACTATTTTACCTGAAACAATTTCACTATTTCCAACACTGCCTATTTCCAAATGTCAGTGAAATGCCGGATTAAGTCATCACTAGAAATGGTAATAACATATATTCATGTATATATCCTTTTTTACACATGAACTAAAATGTTTTGTTGTATTTTGTTTAAATCATTTGATAAAAGTTTTCTTATTAAAATCATCCTAAATGTCAGTTATGGTTGTTTAAGTTTTCATGTTGCGGTCAAATGTTTTAGGTAAAGGGTGGGGGGAAATATTGAGTGACAGTAAGTTTAGTACACATATTGATTTGGTGTTGCATGTAAGGATACACTATATCGGTCTTGAGATATCGAAAAATTGAACAATTAAATGAAACTAGCACATCTAACGAATTTAATTACTATAAAAAATAATTACGTCGTTTGCATTCCGACCTTCTCTATGGAATTAGTGTAGTCTTTATATTGCGATACATTGGCATTAATATTGGGTATATTATTTATAATGTGTAACTATAAAACGGATTTACGGTGCTATCTCTGCAATAAAATCTCCAGTGTTTATATTACTTTTTATAATGCTGCAGGTTTATGTGGCTGGGGTCATAAATATGTCACATATTGATTTCAGTAGCTAGCGGTTTCAACGTGTTACACACGTGACTTTATGGGCGTTCGCGATTCACGTGCACTCGAGCGCAGCGTGCGCGCACAGTCTTACGGAACGAAATGCGTGCGCAAAGAATTCAAACACGAAACGCAAGAAATGTAATAGATGTCATTTATACAGTAAGGACAAGACATAAATCGCTCTTTACACATGATAGTCGACATGGTGTCAAATAAGATGCTTTCAAATCGTATTAAAAATGAAAGAAACTGTGTTTTCGATATGCAGCGAAGAAAAAGATAATAAATTGGAATATAAATTAATATTCGCTTTAAGGGGCGCATGCACTTGAACTTTTAATTTAACGTTTTGTCATAACATAGTAAGCATCGTGTCTATACATACTGCTACTTCACATTAAATTTCAGTTCACTGATTTTACCATTTAAAAAATATTAGCACCACGTTTTTGTTTAGTTTTTTTTTTCTTTTGTATGCGCTTCTTTTTACTTTTCCGGTAAAGTTAATTGCTAGAATGAACGAATCCCGATTAAATGCTCACACATGTGTGTAATGTGTGGTTGTTTCTCAATTATAATTTATGTGTATGACATATAATGCGTTCCGTAATAAATCACAAAACACGAATACAACAGATCTGATAAATTCGCTGAAGGATTTTAGAAAGGTTTCCACCACGTTATTGTGTCTAGTATCTTGGATATCGGCTATAATCGGTAATCATATATTATATCTTATCTATACAATAATTATTATTACATGTATCTATTGAAATACGTTTGGACCGCGCTCTTTGAAAAGGGGGTTTAATGCATGTGCGTAAAGTGTCGTCCCAGATTTGCCTGTGCAGTCCGCATAGGCTAAAAAAGGACGATATTATATTTTTCTTTTAAAGGAAGTCTCTTATTAGCAAAAATTCAGTTTAGGCGGAAAGTGTCGTCCCTGATTAGCCTGTGCGGACTGCACATGCTAATCTTGGACGACACTTTACGCTCATGCATTGAATCCATTTTCTCAGAGCGCGACTCATATCTTTTGAAATACATTTGAATTGCCTCCACTTTTCTATCTTTTCTGATTTTTACCAGAAACTTAACAACAGGCAAAGAAAAGTTATCTGCAATTTCAATAAGACGTGATAAACAGATATGCAGGTTTTAATTTCAAAACGTCACAAACCACGCAACTGCTTCGAAAACCAGCTAGATTGCATGGTTAAACAAACAGAAATAAATATTTCCACATGCTTGCGAAATTATCAAGACATACACGTTTTATTGTACACCGTTTCAATGCACGAAAACACTTTTGCTCCGTTGCCATAACACATGTCCCAATTAATAAACAGATTTCTTCGAGGAAATGCAAACATAAAAATAAACAATTTATGCGATAGAAACGGAGACAGTTCTAGATAAACGTTTAAAATGCGGAATTATTTATTTCATTAACGTTTCGCCCACTGGCGACCTTATAAGTTTGGGGCTGCATTAAATAGATACGGTACCCTCTACCGCAAGACGTTGATTCACTCCATTGAAATGTAAGGACCCAGTCTGGATTGTGTTTTCTCGGCTTTATCTGTCATAATGTTCATGGGAAAATGCTAGAACGTTAATTAACGATATCGCGTGCGGTATATTGTATGAAATGATAAAAAGTAATCGGCGTATGTTGAATTTACAGGGTTTCTTGCTATTATAATAACGATATCGCGTGTGGGATATTGTATGAAATGTTGAAAAGTAATCGATGTATGATAAATTTACATGTATGTACCGTTTATAATGAAATGAATGTAATTTGTTTTTGTCTGTTATCACTGATTTCTGTAAACATGTGCAGTGTACTATGAAATGAATGTACTTTGTTTATTTGCCTGTTTCCGCTTATTTTCGTAAACATTTTGTTAATATATTCAATGCATTGTTTATATGAACACACAACACTCTCACGCATACTGTATTAATATCTTAATTACGCATTTTTTCACGAATGTATGAATGTCTAATAATATGAATCACGTTGGGCTGCAATATGCTTAAGAGAATACAATATGTTCAGTTCAGATAAACGTACAGGGTTTCTTACTACTTAATGTACCGTTCTTGTCGTTGCTTATGTTGCTGCTGCTGTTCATAATAAAATTGTTTCTGTTGAAAGTCGCATTGTTGCCTCGTTAAGCGTTGTTTCTCGCGTACTTTACGCAAAGTAATGACGTTGATTACATTTTCAGGCTTGGTTACGCCTTGACGGAATTTCTAATGGCGTGAAAACACTATGGGAATAAGAGTACAAACACATCGAAACAAAGCGTAGTTATATGTTAATGATGCATGCATAGCGGTTAATGTGAACATTGACATAAAACCATGAATAGATTATACTGAATATAGTTATAATGTTGTGAACTGGGTTACGATTTGAGTTAATTAGTGTTTACAGTTTGGCTTGCTTCCTGGATGAATGGTTGATTTGTTGGTCGGTCATTTAGTAAGTTGATAGGTCGTTTACTTTTCTGGGTAGCATCTTAGTCTAATCGTTTATGTAAAAATTGGGTATTTGCTATAAAACAGTTTCTAGATGTTAATAACTTGAATATGTATAGCAGTATTTTGCAACCGATGTCGTCATCTTTTGTCGATGAAGTCATAGATATTGTTAAAAATAAGTATATCTCCGAGTGGTTTGACAGAATAAATAGTAACACTGGTCCTTCTAGAAGAGGATGTAATAAATTGCGTCTGTATAAGTGTGTTAAATCTGAATATGTCACTGAACAATACTGTAAATTAATTATGCCACCTAGACATAGATCTGCGTTTTGAAAGTTCCGGTGTTGGGAAGCTCCCATCAGAATCGAAACCGGCAGGTATGAAGGTTTACCGATTCAGGAAAGAAATTGTCCATTTTGTAATAATGTTGAAGATGAGTACCATGTATTGTTCCATTGCCCAGTGTACTGTGATATCAGAGAAACTTTGTTTCTGTTTTCCAATTCTAATATCATACGAGCCTGTGTCAGAACCTGCTATCTCATGCTACAGAGGCGGGTATTTTTAATTTGTAAGTAATCTATTTTTTTTTATGTATATACTGTGATCATTGCTTTAGTTTTCCCCCGTTTTATTGCGTCTGAAGCAACTTTGCTAATCCGGTTCACGGTGATCTGATCAACGTGATATATGATTTCTTACACCCATTGTTTAACTAATGCGCGATAGTGCTTTTTTTTCTATCTTTCAGTATCTTACCTTTGTTTTAAGGCAGATCGTAATTAATTTGATTAGCAAAGTTTCTTCAGTTTAAACTTTTAAACTTTTAATTTTTTATTTCATTTATTTGTGCAAAATGTTGAATTGATAAAAGTCGTAATGTATGTAATTTGTAAATATTAAGTGGTATTCTTAATTGCGATAGTCTCTTATAATTCCAATATGGAATGGCAATATACATTTGACAATGTGTAAATAATTGTAATATAATTACCATGAATGTATTTTGATGAGACTTAAATAAAGATATACTACTACTTCGTCGGTCGGTTGGTTGGGCGATCGGTTAGTTCTTAGTTGATTGGTTTGTTGATTCAATTGGTTGCTTGTTTCGTCGGTCGTTTGGTTGATTGGTGGAGTTTTTGGTCAGTCGTTTGGTTTGCTGGTTGGTTTATTGGATGATTTGTCCGTGAGTTGGTTTCTAAGTTGGTTGTTGATAGGTTGATTGGTCTGTCGGCTGATTGGTTGGTTAGTTGTTTGGTTGATTGTTTGGTTGGTTGGTTGTTTAGTATGTTGGTTGGTTCGTTGGCAGGTTCGTTGGCTCGTTTGTCGATTGGTTTATAGGTATACCCATTGATTGTTTCTGTGTCGGTCGGTCGACCGGCTGCATGTTTGTCGGTCTGTATGTCGATTGGTTTTATGTTTGGTCTGTTTGGTACGAACGTCATCATGACATTATTTAAACAGCATCATGTTCTGGGCATAACGAGTTATTCTGCCATGAATAAAGATTGTCCATTGTTAAGTATGATGAACACGTTTATTTATCTATTACTTTGAACTATGAAATTTCAGTCGGCTGACTCACGAGTGCTTCAGTCGATTAAACCAGTCTTGTTATAAAATATATACAATTGCCAATCTTAATATCTACCTGCCTTTTATGAGAGATAGCACGTCGACCCAAGCAATTTGGAACTTGGTGATAAGCTCATCGGCTTCGCCTCGTACCAGAAGATTTTATTATTTTATCATGCGTATTTGACATCGAGATTCGCAGATATTGTACTCTCGGTTTTTCTCAGCCCAGGTAACTGTTGGTTTATGAAAGGCGGGATTGTTTGGCAATCAATAAGGCGGCATGGGAAATGATGGTTATCGAAAGTTATTTATTATGTGAGGAAATTTCTCGCGTGCTCCGGGAGCCTGTGTTTGAAAGATAAACAGCCTGGACGCGGGTTTTATTTCGTTCAATAAAAGCTTTTGCTGTTTTATTTTACTGACCTGTTTCTGTGATCGATAAAATGATCTTGGTGTTTTTATGTTTGCTTTTGAATAGGATGCGGAAAGCCTGAATACAATTGGCGAATTGCTGACGTGTTTCGCAGTAAACGTGTTAAATAGATGTTAACTTTAATTGAACGACTTTCAAATCTTCTATTAAAAGAACATCGAACATAATACTTGATTTTACCTTGGGTTGCATTGGGTGCCGATTCATTTGTTGAAAATGGTATAGATGCACGTGCTTGTTTGTAATTTGTTGCTGTTGTTGTTGTAGATGGTGGTAATGGTTACAATTATGATGATGGTGGTTGTGATAATAATGGTTATATTATTGGTTGTGTTAGTGGTAGTGGTAGGGGTCCGTTGGTGGATGTTTTAGTGGTAGTGGTGGTGATGATGATGAGTAGAATCAGGAGATTTTCGAACACAACTTGATTTATTTTTCTTTTTTTTCTGTGTTTTTTTTTTCTTTCCGTTTATATCCTTAACGTATGTTTAATAGAACATTGTTTTGTGAAACGCGACAACGGGTGCCATTTTCAAAGATCGTGACATTTCTGTCAAAGAGTGTACTTATTTAATAACAGGAAAACCAAACTGCCATGCACGCGACACGCATGCTTAATGCAATTTGGCGAAAGAAAAGTTCAAGAGCAAAATTATACGCGAGTGTTGAATGAAAGAGTTCCGTGAGCATCGGAGCGTCAAAGGGTCGCAGATAAGGTTTTCTTTTAAAAGCGAAACTCGATACTTGCAGCGACCACGTCGAATGTGAACAGGCTTATCAGCAGAATCTTCTCGAAATTTACACAAAACCGGCGTAATTTAAATCACCTGTTCCGTATGTGTTCGGATAATTTAAGAAAATACAACATGAATTAAATTGTTGATCTCGAATGCAACTTACAAGCCACACTTTCGCCTAGATGTTGTTCCAACAATTTTAACACCGCCAGAACGAAACGATCGAGCAAATGTTTGTGGCGATTCATAGAATTTGTTTCCAATAAGTTATTCGTCGTTAAAAATTCCACATTAGCAATACCCAGCATTTTCAAAGCGATTTTAAAATCAAGTTTCCATGATATTTTTGCAAATTTCCTATACTTGATCTTACTATTATTCATTGTAGGTATTCACATATCGAAAGTTTATTTATACATTATACATGTAGAAAACGTCGTTATGTCATGGATGCAATAATATTTAATATCCACCGATTTTAATATATTGCATACATAACATGAAATGTCTACCTCTGAAAACATGCAGCATAATGCACAAGCACTCCCCAGCCCCGCCCCAATCCATCCGCAATAATTTCGCCCATATCGACACCCAGAAATTAAGATGTCAGCAAAATGTGCAAAGACGGCTTCTAGCCCATTCTGGACGTCAATGGTCGATTATCATAAATGCACATGCATTAAACCCCGTTTTCACAAAGCGAGGCTCATATCTTTTTTGGACCAATGCTTGATGGCGTCGATGCACATGCCTCGTAATTGGTTTCAAGAGTAATTACGTGAAATTGAATTACATAGATGTTAACGATTGAGATCATCTGGTCCGATCAACTTTATGGGTCTGAACTCATAGAATTACGACCGTAGATTTTATATGTATTTAATCCTTCGTTTCTTGATCTATATATAAAAAGTTGTGTTTTGTTTGAAAGCACAGATCATTGACTTTAACTTAATTTTATTCAATAAAAGTTCCAGTAACATATGTCAATACGCCATTTATGTTTGTAAAACAAAACAGCAGTAGTAGCAGTTGCTGTAGCAGTTTAGCAACGGTATTAGTAGTAACGGCATTGCCACTTTTAAAATGGGTTAATAAGAAATAATAAGAATGAGAATAGGAAATAACAAACTATACAATTTACTCAGCCCCATTTTGTTTTTGACATTTTAGGTCAAAACATACCGTATTTTACCATCCACCACACCGTTCCTGTTCCATGGGGAGCATTTAGTAGTACTCCCCAACATTAACTTGATATTGACTTGATGTATCAATTATTTGTGATTAACAAGCTAGTTTTTGGACTGTAATTTACTAGTGTAGTTAAACAAGATAAAATAATACCCCACTTAATTTGATGTATATTGCCATTTATCTCTTGAAACAACGGAACATAAATATTGAATATAATTCGAGCGTCCAATTTATTATAATCGAGTTCAAAAGTATCAGGTAAATTTGGTTCAATTTATGTTAGTAATTGTTTCGCCAAATATGTTGTGCTGCCTGCGACACTTTTCTGCAATTTTGGATCATAACAAGATAATGCGTTATTCCCTGACAAGTTGCCAGCTTATGTTGGTGTTTTTTTTTGCCAGGATCTTGAAAATCATGAGATATTAATAATGAAACAGTATACACCTGTAAACTGATGTTAAATCGAGTCAAACTAATGTCTCGACGATTTGTTTAGACGCTGCGATGTTAAAAACACGTTGGATGAGGGAACTGTAAATAAGTGTACTAATGTTTTATTATGAACGAAATAAACAACTAGTCAGTCAACACCTGTAACTAATTCTTCTTTATTAAAATATAATCGGAATGTTTATATCATATGTTACAAATATATTGTGATTATTTAACTATAACACACAACGGATCATTAAAACAATTAAAGCGGCTTTTTCCTCCGCTAAGCTGATGCATAACCGTTATGCATCAGCTTAGCGGAGGAAAAAGCCGCATAAATGTCGGTACAAAAAGTGAAGAGTATATACTATATATATACATTGAGTTATTAAAGGTATAACGTGTATCTGTGAATTTAAGATCATACGATTTATATCGACCACATAATTGAATGTACTATTAAGCAGAATACGAGTTTTAATATAAATAACAGTATTTGTTTTTCGAAGATCATTTGCAGTATCGNGCCGATACAAAAAGTGAAGAGTATATAATCTATATGAATTGAGTTATTAAACTAAACGGTATTACGTGTATCTGTGAATGTAAGATCATTATATCGACCACATACTTAAACATTCTTTTAAGCAGAATACGAGTTACAACATAAATAACAGTGTTTGTTGGTCGAAGATCATTTGCACTATCGGCACTACCGACAAATAGTTTGTCTTCCAGAAAACAAGTCTCACCTGTTATATACCCATTAATGAAATAATATAGTGGCATTAAGGAACAAATTTGCTTTGCAAACAAATTAATACATATCTGAATCCATATAATAACTTGACTCTTGAACAAAAATATTTTGCCTACCAGAAAATCAATATTCACCTGTCATTTACTCCTTATTGAAATAATTAACTGACATTTAGTAACCAACTTTCTCAGCAAAGTAATCAATATATATCTCACTCAAAATCATTACAGGACGCTTAAACATCCCTGCGACTGAAAGGTGAAAGACTACAAACAGCCACATTGTTCGAACTCTCCCGGCCATGCCAACCACCCAGCGGTATCTTGCAGGTGAATTGTTAACGACCCGCAGGGGTAACATAAACAACCCGATACGTCCGGAATTTGATTCTATTACCAGCAATTAACGCAATGTTGTTTCGCCCGGGAAACACACTCGCGGTATGATGCTGTAAGCTGAAGGTGCCTAGGTTATGTCACAGTGTATCTGTGTCAAGCCTTGTTCGACCACATTATTCCTTTTCCTAAACCCCCGCTTTGCAAGTCAGCTTGACATGCATCCAACGCGAATAAATCAAGTACGACGTATAATATGTATGCTATTTAATCTTTGTGTTTTTGACTTGTTGTTGCTGCTACAGTGTTGTTATTGTCTTCTTTTTTGTTTTTTTTTCTTCAGAAGACACCACTCTCATCATACACTTCTTTTCTGAATGAAAAAAGCACAACTTTCTCGTTTTATTTAAAATGTGTTTGACATGCAGAACTAAGTTTCGTTATTTTTAGCAGTTAATATATATATATTATTATATGCAACTAAACATTTGGCTCTATTCGGGATACTGATACAAATGATTTGACTGCATGTAGTCAAGAAATAAAGCTGAAAATATCCCAGTTTGAAAACGTGTTAAGCCTTTTGAGTTTTGTTGTTGCTGTTTCCTTGTGTCGTTGTTGATGTTGTTGTTTATGGTGATAATATCTACAGTTACCGTAAAGGTATATATTGATTATTTGAGATTTCTTCGGAGATCCCGATGTGTCATCAGATGTGATTGAAACCTTTTATAGAATTTTACTTTTTTACAATTAAAACTCAAAAGATGCAATTGCGATTTATTCAAGTAATTCAATCACACAAATAACACCACACGTATAAATAAACTTAGGTTATTTCTTTAATTTGTTCTTACTTTAATTAACAAGTTCTTTAAAACACTTAGTGCAGAACATAAATGCTGTAAATAAATAAAAGTTCTACCAGCATATTGCTTAACTTCTTTTGTTACCAAATGACATACACCTATAAGATGAGTCCCCCTCAAATAAGTGTCTAATAAAAATCTATGCAATAAACAATAGACAAGAGTGACATGTCTGTACGCTGTTCGCATGCCGTTAAAAAAAGCATAACTATACCTACCCTATTTCGTGTCACTATAAGTGCCAATACTTAATTGCAGTAGGTACTTCCGTCGGCCAGATGTTAATATCGACATCGATATGTATCGGCAAGTGTCGGTCAAGGTCCACTTAAAATACGGGTCCTTCCCAGCAAGGGGCTATAAAGGGTCAGGCGAGATACGGCGAACAACCGTTAAGTTTGTTGTGCTTATCTAATTGTCTATGTATCTGACTTACATATTGACCGCTAATTGTCATACAAATTGCGATGGACGATCTTGGACGACCGCCTGTGCATTGCGTTAATGGGCTATCTGAGGGTTCAAACCTGCACGGTTGGTCGTTTCTGACACTAACTAATATAATTCACCTCCCTACAGGAGTCACTTCATTACCCACTTATTTAACCCTCCATATTGACATCTATCCGAGAAATCAGACTTCACGCAATCATAGACGTGAAAGGGGAATTGAAAATCGCAGGCCGAGAACGCGGTTACATACTTAGTGTCAAGGCCCCGATTGTTTTCCACAGATTACGCTTGCTCCGAATTCCTGGAGTGTTTCCAGAAAAACGCCCTACAGAGCCGTATTTGTGTCATTTCGACTTGTTTGCCCGGAGCGAAGCGTTGATTGTGCATCGTGTTTCCTAAAAGTTGAGACCTTTTTGACGCAATAAATGCATGCTTATTGCACATACATTTACAATGCCAAAACAGTTTCTACGTCAGCGTTTAATACAGATAGACAAATTGTTTCGCCTGCACGCGATATCGTATATGCAACACGTGTTTATTCCGACATATAAAGCATATTTAATCAAACAAATGTACATTAATTTGTGTATGTGTGTTGTTATGTTTTCTTTTAAGTGTTCCATTCTACTACATGCAGTTCTATATTCTTTCTGCGGTCTTGTTAGTAGCGTTAGAGGAGTTCTACGTTTCTCTGAACCGTTAAACAAAATACTAGACTTTGTACTTTTCCAAGGTATTAACGTTTGCACTGACAAAACAACCTGTTGTACGCATTGACGTAGACGTGCTAAATTTATTTGTGTGTTCTTGACTCAACGGCAAGACCATAGCGCAACAACAGAAGATGCGATTACGTGTGTGTGTTTCAGAGTTTATTTACAGGTCCTACTGGCCTCTTCACGAGGTTACGGTAGCCCGACCTGCCCCATTGACCTCTCAGGGGAAAAAGTTTAATTTTAGAGTCAAAGTAGGTCAAATTTACCCCGGTTTCCCGGGTATTCGCCAAATAATTTTTGTTTTAAGGAATGTTCAGTGCACGTTGGCCATTGAGACCTTAATGTGCACTGTACCGTGTGCTGATGATGGGGTGTAGGTCATGTGATTGGTTTTTGTATGTGTGTACTGTGGATGAGAGTGTTGTATAGGTGTATTGTGTAGTGTGATGTATGAGTAATGTGTTTGTGAGCGTTGTACGAAGTATGTAGGAGTGTTTGTATGTGAGTAGTGTGTACGTGAGTGTTGACTAGGCGTGTTGTTTGTACGTGTTGTATAGGTGTGTTCTGGGGTTTTTGTGGTGTTGGTATGTAGCTGGTTATGTATAGTTTGTGGAACGTGATTTGTTGTGTACTAGTCTGGAGAGGAAGAGGAGGGATTTGTCGGTTAGTTATGTCCGTCGGTCAGTCGTGGAAGTCGTGTCACGTTGAAGCTCCCAGAGCGCAGAATCCACCGCCCCCGCACAAGAGCACCCACGCCGAGCGAGCCCGGCCCCCCCCGCACCCGCGTACGGCCCCGGTCCGAGCCCCCAGCCGCCGAAGACTCTCGAGCCACGCACCCTCATCCACCCTCTTGCTGCGCGCGACAACAGGTAGTCCATGGCCGATCAAGGAGCATCACAAAATCCCATCTGGAGTCCCCATCGCTCATTCCCACCCGCCTGCCAAACATCCAGACCCTGCATCAAGCTGGGCTGTATTTATTTTGAATTAATTTTATTTTTGATATTATAAATGGATAGGTAAATTANACGCAAGAATGTATTGTGCTATTTAGTGAGATTTAGTAGAGCTTTAAATACAGAACATTACACAATATAGAATAATTACATTATCCTATTTGAATCAAGTGCATAATCCAGTGCAACTAATTGTATTGTAGTATATAATTTATAATGTATTCTTCTTGTAGATGACAATTATATATTGAAATTAAAGATGAATCAGTGCCTAAGAACACATGTTTTTCAAATTCTTACATGACACTCGCTATTTACGTTTCTATATTACGCGAATATACTGCTATCATAGCATACGAGAATATAATTTTTACGGGTAAATTTATCAATATCTCACCACATATTTTTAAATATTTAAATGTAACGAAGTCTAATTGATAAAGGCCGTGCCGTATCTATAAACGTGTCTGTGCTGTATGATGCAAGCGCATTGATATGCGTAAAAACATGCAGATTCGGTATTTATTTGAGCCGCGTTATGGGAAAGCTGGGCTTAATGCATGCGCGTAAAGTGTCGTCACAGACTAGCATGTGCAGTCCGCACAAGCTTATCAATGACAACACTTTACGTTTTTTTTTTAATTTTTCGTTTAAAGGAGGTCTCTTCTAAACGAAATCCAGTCAAGGCGGAACTTGTTATCCCTGATTAGCCTGAGTTAACTGCACAGGCTTATATTATTAAATGACATTTTTTTTGCGTATGCATTAAGCCCCGTATACCAAAAGCGGGGTTAAAATGTTTAGTAAGTTCCGATAACGACTCAATCGTTGTAAATGGAATATTTTGTGGTATGTGTATATGTGACTTGGTATATTATTGCTTTTTAATTTGCATTTGGTTTCTCCTTTATTGTTAAAGTTAACCAAAGATCTATCAATTAACAGTTATTGCTAGATCTTTCAGTTTACCGATACCTAATGGGTTTGAATGTTTGGGGTGGATTGTTTTTCACTTTTTACCGTTTTTTACTGTATCATAAACCCACATTGTTTAAAACAACATAGCTTCATTAACTTTCTGAGATATTTGCATATTGTGATTTACTTTTTTAAGCAGTTCCACCTGTATAATTTTTTCGTTTCTCCTCTGTCACTCTAAGTTATATTAAATCACATAAGCAACAGATACAATCTATCAGAACTTTCTCAGAAACAACAGTTTTCTCAGGAAACACTGTGCCTGTTATTCCATCAAGTGTCTGTTACTCTTCCAGAGGCATCAACCCGGAGCATCAGCGTCTATCTGCGATCTGAGATGTTACGTCAAGATTTACCTGCCTTAATTGTTTTGGCAGTAATTGATAATTACCGAGTGATGACATCACGCACCACGTGACGATGGACGAGAGTGACGTCACCGGTTGATTGACGACGGAAGATTAATGATGCCTGATTTTATTAGTATTATCTTAATCTGTGGTGTCACTATTGTGGAAATGTTTACACACATGATAAAGACGCCTTGAGATGCGTTATCTCTGGAGATTTCTATGAATTTGAGACTTGACCGCATACATTTTGCCCGAGTTGCCAATTTGAGACCCAATTGTCACGCAAGTTTACCGATAGCAAATGACAAGCCGCTTAAGTAATTGGTTCAATTTATGGTAAAAACTGAATCGATGTAAGTGGAACAATTCATTTAATTTTACTGGAGAAGTAAACGTAGCGACCAGTAATCGTGCAATTATTAAACAACGCAATCAATCGCCCAATGGAAAAAAATGTTTAAATAGCAAATGTGTGGCTGTGTTTTTGTATAAGGATATAATAAACGCACCGAAGCAAATTAATAATTAAGTTGTTTTGGTGTTTAAAAAACACATAACACGACGTGGACCATTACATTTGCATGTAGAAAATGTTTCTTCAGTAAGGTTACGGGTAAATTACTTCACTTAAAAAAGCAAAACCTTTAGTGAAATGTTTATTGGAATGGACATTCAGATATTAAGCTAGTTTAACCCTTTTATTCCTAAGTTGCACGGTGTGCATATAGTTATTATAATAGAGCGTTGCTAAATGAAATGAATTCACTACATAGTAGCTGATTTCCCTTATTGGCTTTCAAAGGCTGGCTACGATGTCAATCTATTCCCTTCTTAAACAGAAAATAAACGGTCACCACTGGTTTAAAAGTTACGGTAGTTAAACATTTCATAATAATGCGTTTCCTATAAATGATTCTTGTCGTCACTTCATCTAAGTTACTAAGTTACGTTTTTATTGATCTTTGAATAACATGCTACTAGGCAATTTATCACACATGTATTTGCATTCCGTATTTTGTTATGAATTGGAATGTTGACCTGCAATTAATGCGCATTTCAACAACATGTTTTCTCTAAAGTATTTGTGCAAAACAATTTCGCTAAAGTGATTGAGCAAAACAAACACGATTCTGATCACGTCGTTACGTCATTTACTCCCATCAGTTATTCATAAACATAATGTGTTTGGTTAACAACTGAGCAATTCTACAAGTTTATCAGTGGCTGTTGACACATATTATCCATGCGTATTTTCAATGCAGCTTTGCAATTCCAAACATCTGAAAAATTGCGGTGATCTATGCGGACGTAGACGTCGCAATCTTTTACAAGCATAATTTATCTGCGGTTAATTGACCTTTAATTTGACCTTTTCACCTTCGAGTTCAAACAAAAAACGGGCACCACAGTGTTTCGGTTATCGTGTAGTGTGTCGAGGTGTTGACACTGGCCCGGCTAACCACGCCGAAATCCATTAATTTTAGCAGGCTCGGAGAGTTATGCGGAAAAGGTAACGCGCCACATTGTCTTTCGAGGAATGAATTTGGCATTTAGGCAATTTATCAATTTTCATGACTTAAAGTGTTGATCAACTGTATTTTATGTGTTCCATTTTGAAAGACATTCACACAAAATACCGTCTTCCCGAATTCTTTTTCTTCTTTGCTAACATTAAACCTCCGTGGAAAAAAGATGTTTGGCTTTCAAATATTGTTAAGTTTACAAATTCATAAAGTAGAGAGAGATATACACATGTATAAATATATATATTCATATATATATACACACACACATATATAAGAACTTCAATATACGCAGAACGTTTTGAAAATGATATAAATGCGATCAATATGACTGGTTTCGACCACACTTTAACTCAAATAAAATGGGATGGCAATAACTTCTTTCATACCGTAAGGTAGAAAATTACAGCGAGTTTCATTAGGTTCAACATTATAAAATATGAAACTACTTATACTTGCGTACACCTGTAAGCCGACTGTTGTTGTTGTTGTTGTTGTTGTTATCGTTGTTAACGGTTAGAATGCGTAAAACACGAGAAAATGTATCAATGGTCTATCAATGTAATTGATGTTTAAGCCGAACATTTGAACTTCATTACTGAGATACGTCAATGTGTGGCGGTTTAATTATCAAATACATTCGTATCAGGATTTGCACACCTGTTGGAGTTTATTCGCACGGGTTTGCTCTTATTTACACAACTTTGGGTGGATTTCTTGAAGAAAACCGAATCGTTTTGATGACGTATTTATATAAATAATTGTATATATTTACAGGAATTTCATTGGATTACTTGAAATAAAGTGTGGTGGTAACAGAACAAAATACGCCAAGATGCAATATTGACATATCAGCTGAGACAATCGTTACGCGCTCATCGTTCAAAATAAAAAGTTGATGTCTATCAAACCTACGTTATTTAGGACCAAATGTTCAACAATAAGACTGCGACCGTAACGATGGCACTGGTGGATCACGACGGCGCAGATGTCGCCCACATTAATTAATAGTCAAAGATGCAAGATGTTGCATTCTGCTCATTTATCGCACAGTCACTGGAAAATCGATCACGTCTCGACGAAACTATTCTAGAATTGCAGTCATTGAAGTATTAGACCGCGCTACCGTGCAAAAGTGCATAGCTGTCGTCACGTAGCTATAATAATACCGGTAATCATGAGACGGATTTTAGAGTACGCGTCTTTTTCTAATACGTTCATGAAGGTTGTGGTATTTACCTTTCCACTTTTCCAGCACTCTTGTCGGAAAGTGCGTTGTATTTTTAGTCTATAACAGTGTGCTTTTACTCTGAATGATCTTATCCGGGAAGAAATTTTTACGCAAAAGCATTAAGCCCCGTTTTCCAGAACGCGAGTCAATTGCAGGTCGTGCTGAAGGCGTTTTCTCACATCGCCTTCAATGACTTGAAGCTTTTGCCGACTACATGACATCCATTTGCACGACTAGAAACATTACAATGATCGCATCCGCGTGTTCCCGCCGTAAAGACATGGAAACAGTATACGTGCTTATTATTATTTATATGTGCCTGTAACCTTTGAAACACGGGCGTTGTTTATATTATTGAACAAGAGATATTCCACATATGACCGACGGCCCAGGTGGGCATCCGAGCGTGAGAAATGGGGGATTTGCCGCTGGTGGCTTATCAGTAATCTTGTCAGACATGTATAGACTGTTGTCGAACCTGTTGTTTCTCGTCGGATCGCGTTTGTTTACATTAGCCCGAGTTAATTTCCCGCGGATGGTTGAATTCGGAAGTGGGGAGATTTGGGGATATTGTTAAAGACTGACTGCCAAAAAAAGAATCATTCGTTGATGGAAAAGCGCAATGACGGAAAAAATATACGTCAATGCTTTGCTCTGAATTAGATCTGGTCATTTTACCATAGCACACCGATGCGCACCCATCGCTTTGCTTATTAACGTATTAAGTATTTAACTTTGAGAATAGATAGTTTGCTCCTAAGATTGGACTGGGTTCAACGACTGCTTGACCAGTATTTTTAGACGAAATCTATACAACCTTAGTTTTATAGAGAACACTGTTTAATTTGTTTGGCCCCAACATTGTTTTTCAAGTGCACGCATTTTGTTCACATAACCCGTAGTAAGAGGCGATACATATCGTTATTCACGTTGTTGATTGCCGACTGTTCCACATTCCGGCCTAAATGTAAAAAAACGAGAAACCTACATTTAACGCAAAACAACATGTTATTGTAAACGGGGCTTCATACAAAAAAACTATTATTCAAGGACGGTTTATATATAACCAAGTGGTCAAAGGTTACAAATGACATTGTAGGCGATGTGTACCCAATGTGCAGGGTGGGTCCATGGGAAAAGGGATTTTTTCTTTCCGGTGTTAAACCCTTTGTCAAAACAAACTGTACCTCTACTTATAAGGGGAAAGAATATCAACTGCTGCGATGCATTCTTTTAATGTTTATGATAATTACTTAGTCTTACTGTTTTGAAACATTGGTTTTAAAACCACCATAGAATCAACCTGTTGACCTATTAGCAAAATATATCAATCATGCATTATACGCATGAGATCAAACAGAATGTGTCCATTATTGATTATTTGAAAGAGGGGCATTAACGAGGGTCCATATCTCCTGACCAGTCCCGCCGCATTTTTGGTCCCATATGGTCCGAACAGTCAGTACCGTTCCGGAAACACATTTTTCTCGCACACATCAATCGGTGGAACTATTTTCACCCTGGGCGCGGATAATAGGGCGGCGTCCTTTGATGTTATTAAATGCTCATTAATCGACTGTGAAAAAGCGTTAATTAGTAGATTCTTCGGAATACACCGGTGTGATATATTATTGAACAACGGGAAATATATTGGAAACCATTTACCGGGTTTTATTGCATAAAGGTTCCGACCATCTTATCAGTAATGGTATTGATATGCTCATTAATAAAGTTCTTAGTTATTTATTAAATGGCCGCTTTGTCGGCAACACGGACAATATCGGTCGTAATTTGCTCATAACGACCAATAAATTAACGTGGAAGCGATTGTACGTCTCTTGTACTGTTAAATCTTTTTGTGCACTTTAGTCTGCATTAACGGTAATAACACAATCTTGGGGGTGGGGGTGGAACTAGATAAAATTAGCAGTTTTAAATGGAACGAAATTGAAAGTGAACCAAGTAAAAAAAAAGTTGTATCATGTAAAAAAACAAATACCAGTGAAAACGTTTTTCGTGCGCTGCGGATTTTCCTTTTTGTCTTAAAGGGACTTCTTCACAGATTTTGGCATGCTTTGAATTTTGTCATTAAATACTTTCAATTGATAAATATAAACATCAGAACTAAAATAGCTACAATATAAAAACAAGAATAAAAGTAAAAACAGGAAAAACAGAGAAAAAAGGTAACCAAACCAGGGCTCGAACCTCTGACCTGTGGAGTAAAAGTCAAGCGTCGAAACTAATCAGACATCTGTCTTCACTTGTGTATGTGTGTAATTCAGAGTTTATGTTCGGGTTGTTGAGTTGAGTTTTTCGACTACATTATGTGCGGACCTGACCATCCGTCTTTACTTGGGTTTCCATTTATTTTATACTTTGTATAACTATCCACGTGTTGTTACAAAATATAACGAAAACACAAGAAATCGAAATTTTTAGATCGTTTCGCGTCTGAGACGCTATAATTTTATCAATTTCTAACGATGATTTTCGTAAACGAATGTGTATTTTCAGTACAAGTCTGCGGCATTAGTGTTATTTCGCACACTGATGTACATTGTCCATTTATTTCTTGATTCTGTGACAACAAGTTGAACAATTCTCATTTTGATAAACTGTGAACAAGTCCCTTAAACAAAACACGTGTCATTAGGAAAATGTCTTCAAATGTAACCGGAAACTAAACATGTTCACTTCCATATGTGTTACCAAACAAAAACACCGAAAGCGTGTTTCACATGTAAACGTTATTATAGTAGTGAAGACGTCAATCGGTATATTGGTGGATATTGTACATATGAACTTCAATGTTTTGTGATACTGCATCGCTATCTATTTGTAAAACACTCAATATAGTAAGTTTGCTCATAGCTCCAAAAGGTAATTATTGTCTGTATGTTTATGATGTTTTAAATAGTTTCCGTTTTCACGTAAAAGGAGAAGTGTCCAGTTTTTATACATACATAAATCAAAGCGCTGAAGGCACTATTGCATAATCTTAGACGCAACTCAGTTTTCAAAATTATGTTATAGCATAACACAACCTTTTCAAATTTATAAAGAGTGCGTCTTAAAGTGAGACTGTACGATTTTGTCAAATATTTAAGATTTTTTATAAAATGTGTAAAAACTTATTATACATATATTTCAATATAAATTAAAATAAAGGTTAAGAAGAACAAGTGTCGAAAAATGCGAAATAAGCCAGATATTTAAATCTGAAATCGAAAATGGCTGTACAGCCGAATATCCAGCATATATATCATGCATGTACAATGTGCATCTAAATTTAGTTTTAGTGCAGATTCATTCATACGACACAAAGACACAATTTGGTTTAATAACAAATACGAGTAAAAGTGTCGGCATCGGCTTTAAAGTGAGACTGTACGATTTTTATATGTGTTAAATTTTAATATATTGATAAAATTATGTTACGATACGACAAAATAGGCAAGAAAAATTATAAATTGAAGACGAATTTCATAAAATGCAGCAAAGACAAGTAAGCGCTGGTTAAAGCCGCTGCCGACCCTTTTACTCGCATTTGTTAGGAAGCAAACAACTTAAAATAAAAAAATCCGTTTCATTTAAAGGCAAACTGTTTAATACATTTTAATAATACAAACACTTTTAACTGAGCGTCTTATAAGAAACAAGAAATGTGAGGAGAATTAAACGTCGTTTTGCAACTTCATCCAAATAAATACATAAAGTAAAATTAATTCAATAAATTTAAACGCAATTATTCTTTTAAACATTTGGCTTAAGCATTTGCGTGTCAAACACATATGGTCCGAATCAATTAGTGACGTTTACAAAGTTGTCAATGTACTACATATAATTTTAGATAATACTCAATAAACAAGAACAACCAAATAAAACGGATTTTATGAGTTCGTTTTTACGACATTAACCAATTTAAAAACTCAAAATTATGCATATGGTATGCTTGCTTCAATATTTATTGATAGATATTCGGTTTGTCCGTATATATAAATACGCAATCATAAACTGTCATATGAATTCAACAGGGGACATCCCTCATGATTACACAAGGGAAGTTACCTAGTTCTGGGAAAGGCCTATTCATGCAAAGGGATAATACAACGCAATAAATTAAAAGTCTTCATAAAAGACCATTACTTAGAATGCCTGTTTTGTGTACGACCAACGCTTGGTATTACTAGTAAACATGTATAAAAAATATTAATTAAACCATCAAATATGAAGACAGATGTATGTATTTATAAAACAAAGTATATCGCTCTGTAATATCGGAAGTTGCTGTTTTCCGAGAAACGAACCGCTTGAACCCTACGACGAATTTAGATACACCATTACCGGATAGATACACCATTACCGGATCAATGCGAATTTTATTGGCACTTACTTATAATCACCATCAATGAACCCTTCAAGAGGAGGTTCAAACCACGAAATGAACTCAACGTAGTTGTACACCTGAATATAATATGAGCGGCAAGAACTCAATTAACCGGGAAGAATAAAACTGATTAGCACCTGAAAAGTTTCTTTACTCTTCTTCACCTAGCAAAGTTGTTCATAAACTGCGAATAATAGTTGGCTATCATGCGAGAACACTGAAGATGCTTTGAAACACCAGAATAATCCAGAATACGGGTTTATACGTTTGTACTACACGCACGAACGGCAAGGTGGGGGCGTGAGGTGCGTGCGAATACCGGAGCCGGTGTGTTAATTAAGACATTTGCTATTCATGGGGAAACCCATGCTCGGTTCTTGGCAAGTTCACTTGTTAACGCACGCATGTTCAAAGGCCACGACCGCCCTTGGTTCATTGAGGGCACGGATGGAATCAAATGTATCGGTGTTGTCATGCACGGTGTACGATCGAGTTTGGCAACAACTCCAAAACACCTGTTGGTCTGTATGGCTGCATTTTTATTGTTTTTTTGTCGTGTTATTTTTGTGTG
Organism: Dreissena rostriformis; assembly: GCA_007657795.1. Taxonomy (NCBI): domain Eukaryota; kingdom Metazoa; phylum Mollusca; class Bivalvia; order Myida; family Dreissenidae; genus Dreissena; species Dreissena rostriformis. The sequence continues at coordinate 99,975 of VMBQ01001174.1, read as the reverse complement.
TGGATGTGCTGGTTTTGGGTAAACATTATTATTTGAACGACTGTGTAACGCTGGGCAGGTATTCACCAACCAATTCTTAGAATTAAGAATAAAAGCAGGTATTCACCAACCAATTCTTAGAATTAAGAATAAAGAGAAATAATAATAATAAAGAAAAAAAAATACCTCATGCTCAAAATGCTGTTTATATCATTAACATATTGTTTGTAACAAATAAAATACAATTAAAGGTGCTTTCTGCCACCCTTGACTTAGCTTCAAGTAGATTTAGTACATTAAAGTTTTAAGAATATTTTTAGTTTTTGGACTGAAGTCTAACAATCGGTTGGTGATTACGGGCCCTGAGCTTAAGTCTTTTAACGAAGTCGCAACAAACAGCATTGCAATTGACATATAATTTAGGGATTTCGATAACGTTTCTAACAAGCCTCACACAAATATCTAGCATTTTGGAAACCATTTTTTGTAAAAAAGTTAAATATAATAAAACGCGAACAAGTGTAAATTTCAATCACAAGTTATACGTACACATATACAAATGTCGGCTCTGAAATCTTGCTGTTTCGGAATTTATTATGATCCTAGAAGTATACACATTTTATACACGAATATAACACATACATACTACACACCAAGAAGTAGGTTCATAACGTGTACTTATCACAACGTAAACTCCAACCATGCCATTTTACCTATTATTTTCTTGTTGTTCGTTCATTGTACAACAAAACCTTTACAAAGATCTGCATTAAGTGACTCCTGCTGTAGACATTATCCACAAATAATCTATAAAAAAACCAACAACAACACCATCGAGACTGGGTTTGCTCAGAGAATATAAACTTGCCTACAGGATGTGGCTAACAGCAGAACTACACTGACGGTTTATGCGCAAATAACAAGAAATGGAGGCACCCATGTCAGTAAGTATTGTCGTCATGTCCACATGGCTTTTCAGTTACCTCAAGGTTTCTGTTCAAACTAAAAATAACTGCACCGCTTTAAACCCATCACTACATTTGGACGTAACTATATAATAATATTGTTTACACACCTGTTAAGGACATGGACCATGGCTGATTAAATATATTACGACAACTTTTTAAAAGTTACGACTTATTATTAAGCTCACAACAAAAACACAGTTATGATCACTATATTTTCTAAAATAAAGTACATGTGCAAGACTAACTGGAAATGAAATTTTGTTTAAATTAACTACCCGTCATCATTGAGGTTGGTGCTATGCGATTATATTTTTTCAAAAATTGCATCGGTACTAGAATGTGGTCTACAATGTTTAAACAGGACATGCATCACAGGTCGCACGTGCCGCAGTCTAATGTTGAATAATAAGAAAGGCCAAGAGGTGAGGATAGCTAAGGAATATAATTTCACGGCATTGACTGGATACCGCCATACACTTCACAGAACGTACGAGAGTGAAATAGTGATGTGTGTAGAGTAAGATCTCAATATACACAATTGCGAAAATAGTGATCATATTGTTCACGGTTGTAACAAATATGTGATTTGTTAAAATTGTAGAGAACACATATATGCAGGCAATTATGAATGTTCTGCAGCGGTCAAATCGAGGTTAAAGCTATTTGTTTCTATACATAGAAAAAACATATAAATATACGGAGTTCACTAAACCTTAATAGAAAGAAATTAACATATCAAAACATTTTTGACTGATATTAAGACAATGTAACGAAAAGTAATGTACAGTTACAATACAATATGACATAAACTGTTGTTTCTTCCAAAGGTTCCAGCTCGAGTAAAAAAACAAGTTGTACCTTTCTAGTAAAACAATAATACTAAAGTCCCTTAATCATGTACACGCATACCAATATATAATATATGAGACGTGCTCTGAGAAAAGGGGGTTGAATGCATGTGCGTAAAGTGTCGTCCCAGATTAGAGTGTGCAGTCCGCACATGCTTATCAGGGACGACACTTTCCGCTTTTATGATAGTTTTTGTTTAAAGAAAGTATCTTCTTAGCAAAAATCTTAGCATATTAGGCGGAAAGTGTCGTCCCTGATAAGCATGTGCGGACTGCACATGCATTAATCCCCCTTTTCACAGAGCGAGGCTCATATGGAGGAATAGTTTCTTTTTTGTGATTCGATAAATGGATGCGATCGCAAATCATACGTTATTTTGTGATCGCAGGCAGGCACGAAACGAAACGGTCTTCAAACAATAGCAGTATAATTTCAATATGTTCATGTACAACATTAGTTCCGAAATCCGTTGCAGCTTTTCAAAGAAGGGTCAACAAGGTCGATGGTCACCTGTGCCAATTTAAGGGAACATCAAACGGACTAAAAAAACAAGACAACTACGCCACAACTATTTAACGCTATGCTATACAATTTCATCAAACTACTTGACAATTTTCTGGAACCCAGTGAATGCGCATACATTATTTGATCATTGTGTGAAACATCGTTTAAACAATTTATGTGTCGGAAGTATGGGGTTGAGTTACATCTGTATGGTCATAAATGTCAGTTTTCTAAAGCCACCGATATTTATAAAACTGCATGAAATATGTCCCATCGGGTCACGGAGCGAATTCTAAACTCAGAATGGCCTCGAATAGTTACCTTAAAACTATTACGGTCTCGCTCTTCAACGGTATCTCGTTCTTTGGGAACGTGATTTACGTCATTCGGAATGCTTCTGTACTTATCGCTCGTTCTGGAAGAGCACAATTGCCATATCTCGAGCACGGTTCACTAGTTTCAATCAATCGTGGTCTGTTTCAATTACCTGTCCTGTACAGCAATTTCTGGCCAGTTAAAAATAGGAACATGCTCAGCTCTAAAACGAGGCTCCTATCCACATTGTTATTGCCAAGCTTCCAACAAATTTTATTATTGTATCAATCAATAAAACACCAGGATAGACACATGGCAGAAACACATGTTTACTCAGTGTATTCAGTGACCTATGTTTGTATAGGTCCCTGGTATATTTAAACGCCACATATATTGTATATATGCATTTGTGTGTAGCTTTTCTTATAATAGAAAAGTCTTATATTCTGGGCAAGTGGCATATATATACAATACAATCTACTTGTACTTGCACTTTTAACACCATGACGGATATTGTATAACTAAATCAACATTTAACAGCCATTTGTTAATTAGTATTGTTATGATACTCGTCGATTTATTTTTTTAACGAGACTTACGTTGTTAAAGCAAAAATATAAAGCACGCAACAGAAGTGCAGTTTCAAGAACATCATAGTACAGTATAGTACATTGTTTTCGCATGATCGCTGATTGTGGCAGCAAAACAACTATCGTCGCTTAATTCCTTCGCATCTGAACTCCACACCTGTTTGTATATGACACGATAAACAACTATAAATTGAACATTATTTCTTAACATTATTGTTTATCAATATAATTATCTTCATTCGTTTCTTGCTAATTCTAATTATTATTCGTTTTTTAATTCCATTTACCATTAGTAGCTTAATTAACAGCATCCAGTACACGCAAAATGTGTGTTGTTGTTTCAACAATTAATGATACATGGCTTGACGCAACAACCACGTGGTGTTCGCCAAGGTAATATTATTGCCCCACACAGTTTCAGGATTAATGGATTCAGTCAAGAATCTTTATTTAACGTCGGATGTGAACAACAATAAACATTAGCTCATGAGGTATTTCCCGACAAAACAACTGTATATAAATAACAAGTGTATATTGAGCTGAAAGAAAGAAAGATTAAGCATATTATATAAGCATTTAAAGTACAAAGACATAGTTAAAGCACATAAAACACACATTAAGTACAAAATGTTCATTAAAAGCATAATATTTTGCAAGTTACGAACATACAAATAAGACAAAGGGAAAGATACCTAAAAATTATATTTGAGTTTTCTTGCATAGTTCAAAATTAAAACATATGTTATACACATTTAAGTTGTACAAACAAAGCACAGCAGACCTATAATAAAATTTAAGATATTAGAACAAGTATAGCACATAAATTCATGTTTAAAAGCATATAAAAGCACATGAATAACAACTACATAGTACATATATACACATATATACATGTTTAAAACACACAAGAAACACACATACAATATATACATGGAAGAGTAACCAAGAGGAATAAGCAGTGTATTTAAAAGCATATTAAAGCACTGATTCAACTGCTACTTCACATTCAAATGTTATCTTCTAATAGATGAGATATTGCATACTTTAAATGACAGTTGTGATTAAAAACTGACTTGAAAAAGAACACTTATTTACCATTTTATAGTCAATGCTCTTACCATGCAATGTGGGAAATGTGAATGTTGTCATTAATTGTAAGATAAGTTTAGTTCAGTTAAATGTGTCTAAAAACAAAAGTTTCCAAAAACAGCCCCTTTGGACAAAAAGGCTCCTCACACTTCCTGGTATACACAATTATGAGATGTACGCACCTTTCACAGTTCGCACTATGACAAACCGAAACATTTCAAGAATCAAGAATCATCAATAATATAAGTTAAAGTCAGTTCACTTTCTCAAGCATGTACACGAGCAATTTGTACATTTACTTCTATGTGGTTGTTTTTGGAACTGTTAACAAGGTTTGACGTGTATGGCACAAGCATAACTAAAATAGACACTCAGACACGTAAGAAGCAATTCATAAACAATCGAATGACAAATGCATGCCATCAATACGCAAAAACAAAATTGCATGTCAGGAGCATGTTATATGTCGGTAACGCCCCAAAAATGGTAGACACGCTAACAAAAAACGAAGAATGAATACATGTTTCTTGATCTTTGCGTACACAATGGTGACAGGAGAACGGAATAATGTAGCACACTTTTTTGTTAATGCGTTTTAATATGAGTCACCGAATGAATATACGAAAACCAAACGTATTGACATTAATGTAAAATCAATGATTAAAAAAATCATTGTTTATAGAATTGAGGTCCCTGTGATTGATTTAACAAATCGATATGAATCTACGTGTATAATAGTAACATGTGTGCACTATTTGACCTGAAACAATTTAACTATTTCCGACACTGCCTATTTTCGCAAAATATCAGTACAATGTTCGATGAAGTCATCACTAGAGATGGTAATAACATATATTCATTTCTGACATCTTCAGTTCCCGACATAATTACGAGAAAATCACCGAGTACGTTAATGCAGCCTGCGATTTGTTTGATTAGACTAGTGGTGTGGCAAGTGTCACGGCTGGTGCTGTTAACGCGAAGGAGGAAGGAGCTGAAATCATTTGGCACGGGACCACTAAATCCTTGCAAGGCGGAATGTTTGGAAATAAATCATATCCCAGAGAAAATAAATATTTTACGTATTGATATATTTGTTCTGTTGCCAATCAACCTTTGCCGTAGGTATGCTTGCAGAAACAGCAAAGTTGCAATCGGGCGGCTTGGAATGATTGCGAGGAAGGTTTTGGCTTTTAAATCGACGATTAAAGCACGTGCAGCGGTGTGCTAATTATTGTTCTCCACTCTGTACACTGACAAAGCTGAAGAGAGCTTAATCTTAACAGTAGTATCGTTGGGGGACACTCGATCTCAACACGTATAATATTATTATTGTAATTCTGTGTTTTATAGCAGCTCTTTGTTATGCCATTCGTTGTAATGTACTTGTGGTATTGTACATAAAACGAATAAAATCATTTGCTAGAAGATCTAGAATTTCTTCCCCTTTTTTAGTTATGTCGAGATTTGTGTCCCAAAAATGGAAGGCCAGGCCCTTTCCCCAAATCAAGAAAAAAAAGCCATTACCACATAATTATTCCAACATCATTTATCTAATGGACACAAATAGCTTAAGTTGAATGGTTTAAAATCTAGCTTAAAAGGTTAAAACAAATGCAAGACATATTTTAATATTGGCTGTGAAACGAAATGTAAAGCCGATGATGCATCGACTTACAAAATGTGCAAACACATGCTGTGGATTCTCGATGTTGTTGATAAGGAATGTGTCACAAATGTGAATTCGATAACGCAATCTCATTGCTTTCTAGAAGTACATCTATGATTACGTCTGAATTCCAATGCATTCCGAGAAAACATGTTACAATAAGTGTTGCGACAGATTCTATAAGTAGATATGCTTATTCAGATAAATAGCACTTTAAACCGTATATAGAAAACCAGTGACATAAAATGCTAAAAAAAGAGAGAAAAAACCCATTATGAATCGTTTATATCGCAAGTGATGACTTTACTTATCTAGTGATTCATGTTAATGCTTCAAGCTTGTAAACGACCGTGACGTGCAAACATATGTCAGGTAAATTTCGTCATTTAGTATATACCGGTATACATATTACTCTGTGATCTTTTTAATGAACTATTTGAATGTACTTAACAGTTCCATGTATTTATAAATAATAACATGTATTATGTTAATATGTGTGAACCAATAAACTTACATTAATTTGAAAAATAATGTATACACAGGAAGACTCATGTGAGGAAACCTACTCATTGTGGCTTTACACAGTACGTGTATAAACGTGCACTCTACTCACAATTTTTTAATTTGTGCCACTTTTGAACCTAAAAAAAGTATGCATTATTCTCGATCCACCCTGTTCCCACGCAATTGAGAGTACTATTCGATGAAGTCGCCACATGAGACGTAATAGCATATGAGCCTCGTTCTGTGAAAATGGTGTTTAATGCATGTGCGTTTTGTGTCGTCCCAGATTAACCTGTGCAGTTAGCACAGGCTTATGAGGGACGACACTTTCCGCTTTTATTGTTTATTTCGTTTAAAGGAAGACTCTTCTTGACAAAAACAAAACAATTTACGTGGAAAGTATCTTCCTCATATAGCAGTAGCTATAGGAGCAGAAACAGCAATGTTTCCATCGAACGGTCTTGCACGATTGCGGTTGAGTTTTGGGTGTTTAAATCGCTATTACAACAACATATACGTTGGATATTGTATTCGCTTATCATTGGTGTATTCCCGGATTCCCCCTTCAAGTGACAGCTGCAAAACAAGGCGCCCAATTGAAACCATTATCACGGCATTAATCCTCAGACAGATTATACCCCATGAACTTGATCGTGCCCTCTTCATGAAATAGCATCTTTCATTTAGAAAGATACGACTTTGCTTACATTGTGGATAATAACCATTACCAGTATGCATTTGAACAATAACATAAACACATAAGCGCGCGTGTTATAAATCAAGTGTCTTAACTCTCTCATTTCGCCAAGCGCCTCTGGGATCCGTAGTGATAATGAGTCAAGCTTTCTCCAACACGTGGGAAATGGAGCCGACAGATGAACGCGTTCTTTTTAATTGTTCAATAATGACATTGCGCTGGAAAATCATAGCAGTTTAATATTCAACGAACACGCTGAAATATGTGAATATATACTTACATCTTTGCATCTTTGATGTGTATCATCACTATAAGCATCACCAAGATCACCACCACTAACACCTCCATCCTCATTCACACTCATTATAATAAAACTTATAATTGTCAGTATCACCATTTGTATTTAAATGGTCGTCGTCTTCGCCATCATTATCGCCATCATCAGTAGCAGCGGTAGCATCTTTATCATCACCTTTACCACTACAAGCATCATCATCATTATCACTACCGTTCCAACCATCAACGACAACAATGCCATTGATATAATCTCGATTTTTGACAAACATATCAGAAATTAGGACAAGCAGTGACTCGGCAATAAAAACAACCGTATAATCATTAACAACTTTAAGGACAAAAGCAGTTATCAGAATAACAATTCCGGCAGATTTTGTTGTAAACTAAATGGATAACTGGCTACTTTAACAACAAAAACAAGTGCGAGAAACACAAATGCGAGGCAAAAACAACAGAATCATCAACACTCAAATCGAAAACCGTTATGACAGCAACGCTGTAAAAATCCTACCCGAATACAACATTGGATACAATTATGTACCTACAGGGCGAAATGTCCTTTCACCAATGATCAATCTTGCAGCTAAAACGGCCAAGAGGTTCCTCTTAGATGTGACCATGTGTCATCAAATCAATGTGAGGACCCTTTTCGCACTGCTGCAAAGGTATCGTTTAAAAGAGCTGCTTTATCCACAGAAACCGGATAACTCACTCAAACGAGAAACTAGCTTTCTCATCCACCCGCTTTCTTTTCCATAAATATTCTCACTTTCGTACAACTTACTACATACACTTTTAAAACTAGTTCAAAACATTTGTCAATAATTACGGCAATGAAACAAAGTAAGATACACTTATTACTGTTTATATGACATAAAAACAGTGCAACGTAACCGACCATTGGATCCACCACCTGATGAAACCTTGAAAAGGTCAACATATTGTTTTAAGTCGTGAAATTGTATCTTAAATACTAATGTACATTTATCAAATGTATGTTAGGGATTGCTTTTGGATATTTCTTCATGGACAATAAATGACATCTTGATTATAACATTATATAATATGTTTAATATTTATTTATTTATCGTTGAAACAATACTACCATCATCATTTAAAGATGTAAGAATCGAAAGAACATTTTACAGAAATTGTTTTACACGCGCTTTTAGAATTAAAACAAACCTACATTATTTGCAAAATAAAGATTATCCAAAAAAAATTAAATGGGCCAGACATACAATGTTCATAAGAAAGTACTACAGACATCTGTCAAAACTTCCTCGACGAAAGCTGACTAAGCTTGTTTCAAGAACAGTACTTCAGACTCGAGTAAACATGAACCATTTGGAGGGTTTATCAATAAAATAATTAAGATAACGAATGTCTTAGAAATTATTTACATCTTTCCTTATCGCCCTGTTCCAGTGATGATGTACGGACGCAGACAAGCTTGGAAAAGCGTTACTGTTAGTAGAAGGATAGAGTTCTATTTCGCGATCACGAAAACCGTTTCTCTTAAATACAAATATGCACGGGACAGAACCAATTCGTGTTTTCCTATAATATACAATATATTAGTATTCATGTTTCTTAAGGTAAAACTGGTTATTTTGATAACTGATTTTGTCCTTAAAGTTAGTGATTCAACGAACGATTGTTTACATTGCTGTGTCGCTGTTTGTCCTTATTTCTGATAAGTTTGTCAAAAATAAATTGATATTATATCAATGACAATGTTGTTGTTGATGGTGGGAACGGTAGTCATAGTGATAATGATGATGGTGGTGGTGGTAAAATTGATGCTTCTACTGCTACTGCTGCTACTGATGATGGCGAATTCGACGACAATCTTAATACAGATGGTGATACTAACAAGTACTAACAAGTATTATTTTTATTTCAATGATTCTGATTGATGATGAAGATGGAGGTGGTGGTGGTGATCTCGGTGATGCTAAAAGTGATGATACACATCAAAGATGCAAAGATGTGAGTATATATTCACATATTTCAGCGTGTTCGTTGAATATAAAACTGCTTTGATTTTCCAGCGCAATGTCATTATTGAACAATTAAAAAGAACGCATTCATCTGTCGGCTCAATTTCCCACCTCAATTGGGCCCCTTGTTTTGCAGCTGTCACTTGAAGGGGGAATCCGGGAATACACCAACGATAAGCGAATACACAATATCTAACATATCTGGTGTTGTAACAGCAATTTAAAAACCAACAACTCCATCGCAATCATGCCAGACCGTTCGATTACAACCTGGCTGTTTCTGCTCCTATAGTTACTGAAACGGTTTAGTGGCAGTAGAACAAATTAATATGTCAATAAGAAAACATCTATTTTCTATGCGATAATGTTAATATCCTAACATTCCGCCTGGCAAAGATATTGTGGTCCTGTGCCAAATGATTTCAGCTCCTTCCTTTGTCTCGTTTACAGCATGAGTCGTCGGACTTGTCAAGTCAAACAAATTCGGATTGGGCAATAAATACTCGCTTATTTTATCATAATTAAGTTACAAACTGAAATAGAGAAACATATATGATATTACTTCTCTTGTTACGACTTCATCGGATATTGCTCTTAATTTATAGGAAACAGGGAGGATCGGTAATTGTGCACACTTTTTTAGGTTCAATATTGGCACAAACAAAAACAAATGAGTATAATGCACGTATATACACGTACTATGTAAAGCCACAAGGATTAGGTTAACTCACGTTATTCTTATAAAATATTTTACAAATTAATTTAAGGTTATTTGTCCCTACATATTAACATAATGCATGTTATTATTTATAAATACATGGAACTGTTTTGTACATTCATTTAGTTCATTAAAAGACCACAGAGTAATATGCATACCGGTACATACTAAATGACGGAATTTACCTGATTCACGGTGAATTTGTTTCTAACATTTTATGGCATTTGCTATCTATATACGGTATTTAGTGCTGTTTATCTGCATAAGCATATCTACTTATAGAATATGTTGCAACACTTATTGTAACAGGATATCTCGCAATGCATCGGAATTCATACGTTATAATAGATGTGAAGATTGCGCAATCGAATTCCCATTTGTGACACTTTCTATACTTACAACATCGAGAACCCACAGCATGTGTTTGCACATTTTTAATTCGAAGCTTCATCGACTAAACATTTTATTTCACATTTAATATTAAAATATGTCTTGCATTTGTTTTATCCTTTTAAGCTAGACTTTAACCCATTTTGATGTACATTTTATCACGAATCAAAGCCATTTGTGTCCATTATATCAATGATATTTGAAAACACTGTGGTGATATAGGGGACTGTACACTACTGGACAGTGGTGTCCATTATATCAATGATATTGGAAGAACACTGTGGTGATATAGGGGACTGTACACTACTGGACAGCCATTTGTGTCCATTATATCAATGATATTAGAAGAACACTGTGGTGATTTAGGGGACTGTACAATACTGGACAGTCATTGTGGCTGCCCATAACCATGCAGTAGCAATGCGCAAATGTTTTCGCTATTGTAATTTGACGGGCGATGGTAAAACACCGACGCAACGAAACAATTGCGGTATAACGACACACGGCGAAAAACAACGGTACAATATTGAAGCGATGAATAAGAAATTAAAAATGAAACAACCTAATAGGTTATTGAATTTATGTATTATGTATTATGAATAAATGTTGGTATTTTGTACATACACTCTGTGAAGGTTATGTTCTTATTACTATGTGTCCAACCAGCTCGACGACTTTCAACGATCTTCTAGGAAATTATTTTACTCGTTTTTATGTACAATACCACAACTACATAACAACGAATGGCGCAATAAAGAGCTGTTATGAAAACAAAACATGTTACAATACGTGTTGCGATCGTGTGTCCCCAACAGGAAGGAATATAACACAACTTTATTAACATATCAGGCAGGTGTGCAGTAAGAGGAACAATATATCTTTAGTTAAACAATATTTAAATAGACATGTGCTTCATGGTTAAAGGGGTAAAGTCAAAATACAAGTGCAAGAAACAACAACAAAGGGACAAAAAAAATACAACAACAAAAAAAAACGATACGTGAGATAATGCAGGATAGCGTTGTATTATCTAATTCGCATAAATGATGCGATGTATTACAAAAACACTATACAATTTTATGTACATTGGGACGCACACACAACTAGGTAAACTAATTATTTGATATTTCTGAACATAGTGTAAGCAAATTTACTAAATTTATGTAGAGATTCCACATTGTTTAAGGTCATTATATACTTAAGTTTATTAACACTGCGAACAGGTCTTGAAAACATAGTTATATCGATTCTATCGGTGGTAAAGTGAGTGCATTTTAAAATGTTATGTTCTTCATTGCCAACGTAGCCTTCATTACATAAAGTGCACAATCTACTTATTTCAGGTGTGCCGTTCCATCTGCCAGTTTCGATTGGGAAATGATGATCGAGTGTCCTCAACGAAACTACTGTTTAGATACAGATCTCTTGAGCTTTTTCATTGAACAGGATGGAGAAAAAAAACATACCACTGCGCGTGCTTTATAGCAGGTATTTGTTGCAATAATCCAACTCCCAGCTATATTGACCCTCCGGGTCCCTGGGAGTTGCAAGTGCTAAGGCCTCTTTCCATAGAAAGTTTGCCGCCCATTATTCGGGCGGCATTTAATCGGTAATTTTAGCAACATAAACTATTTTTTTGGCATAAATAAACAAAATCAGATCGTAATATTTCACTAATAGAGCATTCAAGAAGAACTATAGCAGGTATAATCGTTCAATTATCGCTTTATATGCTATTCGGGAACACGAGCTACGCACAAATTGCTCGAATAACTTGAAGATTTACTTGCGAATTGCTAGAATATTTTCCAGGTTGCACCTTTATTTATATACTACTACTGCTGCACCACCCCAACAATAACATCAGCAGCAGCAACAACAACAGCAACAACAACAACAGCTGCAGCAGCAACTACAAAACAACAAAATAGTTAATACTACTCCTCCTTCTACTACTCCTACCGTCCGATTGTAACTTTTCTGTTTCGGCAACCATACCTACTGCTAAGGTTTAATGGCAACAGAACAAATATATCAATAAGTAAAATATTTATTTTCTCTGTGAAATGATTTATTTCCACACAATCAGCCGTGCAACGATTGAGTGGTCCCGTGCCAAATGATTTCAGCTCCTTCCTCCCTCTCGTTAACAGCACTAGCCGTGACACTTGCCACACCACTAGTCTAATCAAACAAATCGCAGGCTGGATTTACGTACTCGGTAATTTTCTCGTAATTATGTCGGGAACTGAAATGTCAGAAAAGTATATATGTTATTACCATCTCTAGTGATGACTTCATCGGACATTGCCCTGACATTTGGAAATAGGCAGTGTCGAAAATAGTGAACATTGTTTCAGGTCAAATAATGCAAACATGTTACTATTTTACATGTAGATTCATCTCGATTTGTTTAATCAATCATTGGGACCTCAATTCTATAAACATCGATGCAATCGAGCCTAAATAAATAAGTTTAAACTTAACTAAATAAAATAATAATAAAATTCATGACAACATTCAAAGTTGTCACATTGCATGGCAAGGACATGCACTTTAAAATGGTAAAGTATTGTTTATTCTTAACCCAATTTTTAATCACTAGTTTCATTAAAAGTATGCAACATCTCATCAATTAGAAGATAACATTCGAATGGGAAGTAGCAATTGAATCTAGTCATGTGACGTAAACAAATCTGCTTCTACGGAATGTTTTATCTACCTGAAAGCAAGCATATTTCATCAGCATAGTGAATTACTCCCTTCCAAGTAGGTTTATATCTAGATCACTGTTTCTTGCTATATGCTGGTAAAATCAGCTGTCTCACACCTGTTCTAACAGAAGTATTTACAAAACAACAATTATCAAACCTTCCCATTTCCACCAGTTGAAGAGATAAACCTAGCCCGCCTGGTTGTTTCGAACGCTCGGGTTTAAACCCCTTATTTGAACAATTAAAAAATATGTATTGAGTATCTTTTTTTATTCTAATTTACACATGCTATACATTCTTATACAACAACAACAATAACATTTTTCTCAGCAATAAGGCTTACAATAAAGCATCTAGCCTACAATAATGAATACAAATATACTTCTGGTTCCGATGATTGTATTTAGTATTCGATAGAGGAGGAAGAAAACTATTAATCGTATTGAAATTGATTAATAGTCTGAAATCTGAAAATGTCAGTGTTTATTTATTAATTGATTGAATGTAAAAACTGATAGGTGGATATGATTCTGTCATTTATATATATTTAACTATGGTTTCATGTTTGTGAATAAGTGTTTATGTATGTAAAGTTGTCCATTCTGTGTATGTAAAACATTGTTCCCACGTCGAGATGTGTTGCGGTGAAAGTACGGGGTATATAACTGTGAATGAACCATCCTTTTTTGGGGATGGGGATTTCATAGTATGTATGCCTCGTTCTGCACCGTAGCTAGGCGCACACGCCGTAGTCTCAAATGGGAATATGTATGTCTGTCTGTATGTCTGTCTGTATGTCTGTGTATCTGGTTGTTCACACACCTTTCTCCCTATATATAAATTATCGACTGTGAACGAGTATCTATTAATAGATCCCGGAAATAGGAAATAACGTTGTTGTGAAATAAAATTATCTCCCTGTTAATAAACAAAAATATGTATAATTTCACTGTATCTTCTAGATCCAACGGATTTCCACGGTGTTTCTAACATAGTGTGAGGGTAGTTTAGAATCCTTATCGGATCCTGCCCTGATACAACTATGGTTTCATGTTTGTGAATAAGTGTTTATGTATGTAAAGTTGTCCATTCTGTGTATGTAAAACATTGTTCCCACGTCGAGATGTGTTGCGGTGAAAGTACGGGGTATATAACTGTGAATGAACCATC
>VMBQ01001174.1:0-84448 GCA_007657795.1 Dreissena rostriformis | reverse complement strand
GTATCAGTTATGGTGTTAAAAGTACAAGTACCAGTAGATTTTATTTTATACATATGCCACTTGTCCAGAATATAGCACTTTTCTATAATAAGAAAAGCTACAGACAAATGCATATATACAATATATGTGGTGTTTAAATATACCAGTGACCTATACAAACATTTAAGTCCCTGAATATACTGATTAAATAAGTGTTTCTGCTATGAGTCTATCCTGGTGTGTAATTGATTGAGTTACAATAATCAAATATGTTGGAAGCTTGGCAATAACAATGTGGATAGGAGCATCGTTTTAGAGTTGAATATGTTCCTATTTTTAACTGGCCAGAAGGCTGCTGTACAGAACATGTAATTGAAACAGACCACGATTGATTGAAACAAGTGAACCGTGCTCGAGATATGGCAATTGTGCTCTTCCAGAACGAGCGATAAGTACAGAAGCATTCCGAATGGCGTAAATCACGTTCCCAAAGAACGAGATACCGTTGAAGAGCGAGACCGTAATTGTTTTAAGGTAACTATTCGAGGCCACTCTGAGTTTAGAATTCGCCCCGTGACCCGATAGGACATATTGCACGCAGTTTTATAAATATCAGTGGCTTTAGAAAACTGACATGTATGACCATACAGATGTAACTCAACCCCATACTTCCGACCCATAAAATGTTTAAACGATTTTTTTTAAACAAGAATGAAACAACGTATGCGCCTGCACTGCGTTCCAGCAAATTATCAAGTAGTTTGATGAAATTTTTATAGCATAGCGTTAAATAGGTGTGGCGTAGTTGTGTTGTTATTTAAGTCCGTTTGATGTTCCCTTAAACTGGCACAGGTGACCATCGACCTTGTTGACCCTTTGATTTGGTGCAACGGATTTCGAAACAAATAATGTACCGGTACATGCAATTATTGAAATTAAACTGCTTTTGTTTGAAGACCGTTTCGTTTCAATGGCACATCACATGTCTGGCTTGCTGTTAATGTGCGATCACAAGATTACGAGTCCATTAATCGTATCATAAAATAGAAACTATTCAATATGAGCCTCGCTCTGTGAAAAGGGGTTTAAATGCATGGGCGTAAAGTGTCGTCCCAGATTAGCCTGTGCAGTCCACATCAGGAGCCACTTAATGCAGCTCTTTAAAAAAGGTTTTGTTGTAAAATCAACGAAAACAATAAGTAAAAGGGCAAGGTTAGACTTAACTTTGTGTTAAGCGCACTTTCTGAACCTTCTTCTTGGCCTATAGTATATATGTGGTATATACGTGTATAAAATGTGTAAACTACTTGGATCATAATAAACTCCAAACAAGCAAGATTTCAGAGCCATTATTTGTATATGTGCACGTATAATCTGTCGATAGCATTTACCATTGATCGAGTTGTCTTTCATCATTTAACTTATAAAAAAAATGGTTTCCAAACTGCAAGACAGATTGTGAGGCTTGTTAGAAACGTTATCGACATCCCTAAATAACACGTCCACTGCAACGCTGTTTGTTACGACATTTACTTTGTTTAAAGACTGGGTTGTTGATAAAGCACCCGGGTCTTTCCCTGTCGTTCGTGTTATAATGTCTACCCGCCACCAGCTCACCCACACACAGGAAATAACAGGAACATACAATAACGTTGCAGCAATACAGACCAACGAGTGTTTTGGAGTTATTGCCAAACTCGATCGCACACCGTGCATAACAACACCGGTACATTTGATTCCATCCGTGCCCTCAGTGAACCCAGGGTGGTCTTGGGCTTTGAACATGCGTGCGTTAACAAGTGAACTTGCCAAGAACCGAGCATGGGTTTCCCCATGTATAGCAAATGTCTTAATTAACACACCGGCTCCGGAATTTGCTTATTTACTCGCGCGTTTTGAATTAAAATAGACCTGTATTATTTTTATTGCAAATGTTTATTATCCAGAAAAATTAAGTGGGCCAGAGAAAAATATTCATAAAAATGATAGGAGTTAATTTAACTAGTATGCCAGCTTATTTTAACTTGGTGCTTACCAACAATCATATTAAAACTAATAACCAAAGACCTCTGTCAAAACTCCCTCAATTAAGCTGTCTGATCGTTTCAAGAACAGTACTTCAGAGTCGAGTAAACATGAACCATTTGAATGGTTTCTCAATATGATAATTAAGATAACGAACGTCTAAGAAATTATTTACATCTTCCTTATCGCCCTGTTCCAGTGATGATGTACAAACGGAGACAAGCTTGGAAAACATAAATGTTAGTAGAAGGATAGAGTTCTAGTGCGCGATGACGAAAACTATTTCTTTAAAAAACAAAAAAAAAGGAAAAGTAAAAATTCGTGCTTTACTCTAGTATACATGTACAATATATTAATGTGTCTTAAGGTATAAATTGCTTTTCTGATAACTAATCTTGTCCTTAAAGTTAGTGATTCTACTAACGGTTGTTAACATTGTTGAGTCACTGCTTGTCCTAATTTCTAATAAGTTTGTCAAAAATCGAGATTATATCAATGGCAATCTTTTTGTTGATGGTGGGACCGGTTGTGATAATGATGATGCTAGTGGTTGTTAACCCAGCTAGCACGTAACGTTCAAATAACGTTACGCTTAAGTTCTATTTACGTTATGATCACACAGAACGTTCCCAGAACGTTTTCAGAACGTTGTAACAAAAATCGAACTATCAGTTTTCGTAACTTATTTTAGTTATATGAAATATATGTTATGAAAGTCATATTTGAACAGTATATTTTTACGATCCTAGGATGTAATGGTGGACTTTAAAAGTGTAACGTTCCTGTAACGTTCTTACAACTTTTTTGTCGCAACGTTATAGAGAAACCAAATTTCAATGCTACATTCTTAAAAAAACGTATACAAATCGAATTTGACGTTGTTGTTGTTGTTGTTGTTGTTGTTGTTGTTGTTGGTTTTTTTTTTTTTTTTTTNTATGGCAGAATATTTCATCATATCACCAAACATGCAAATAACCCAGGAGCATTTAAATTGACTGACAGTGTATGCATACCAGATATGCTTGCCTCGCACACAACATAAATATATGATTCCAAATATGAATAAATTTAAAATAAAACGGGAATTATTATTCGAGCACTTGCATAATTACATTCGCATGTTTTAAAATATTTTGCAAAGCTTAACCTGATTACGGACATAAATTAAATCATATAAACGTGTAGTATACACCGCAACAATATATTAATGTGATATGTCCAGCGTGGACATTAACAGAGGAAGACAATGCACAATATAAGCTTTTGGACGATTTACATAAAATGAACCTTCAGCTATGGGAGCACACAATGCGTATTGGACAGTTAAATCCGTGGATTACTGGAAACATATTCGAACACATACATCTTGGTACATTTGATGAAACGGATTACAGTGTGGGATTGTGGGATATGTTTGACAATGACATATAGTCAGAGGAAGATTATGTTGTAAGACATGAAGTCTGAGGCGTAAGTATAAATACACCAGCTAGATACACTTTGGCGTATCATTCACATGTGTAATTAATCAGTGTTTAGACCTCAAACACGCCCTTTTCCTAACGGTATTGACGCTTTGTAATTGTTATATCAAGACTCCACCTCGAACAATGTTTATATGAACGGTTTTCTCCTGCATTCAGAGAGGTAGCTATCAAAGCATTCCTTCATCACTCACTAGAATTGTGAACGCTTAATTCATTAGCATGTCAAAGTAAAACCCTGATGCCAACATCATTCACGTAATGATGGATAATGAGGGTCATAACAGTTTTCTAGTTGATCTGCTATCAAAACTATATGCATACATGCACATCGTAATCTTCTTGAAATAAAAACACGCATGAACAGGTGTAATATACTGAAGATACACAATGCGTATTGGGAAAGTTAAATCCGCCGATTACTAGGAACATACTCGAACAAATACATATTGGCAAATTTGATGAAACGGATTACAGTGTGGGATTGTGGGATATGTTTGACAATGACATATAGTCAGAGGAAGATTATGTTGTAAGACATGAAGTCTGAGGCGTAAGTATAAATACACCAGCTAGATACACTTTGGCGTATCATTCACATGTGTAATTAATCAGTGTTTAGACCTCAAACACGCCCTTTTCCTAACGGTATTGACGCTTTGTAATTGTTATATCAAGACTCCACCTGGAANCAATAGGGTGCATTGTTTTGCAGATGTCACTTGAAGGGGGAATCCGGGAATACACTTATGATAAGCGAATACAATATCTAACATATCTGGTGTTGTAACCGCGATTTAAAAGCCAAAAACTCCACCGCAATCGTGCCAGACCGTTCGATTGCAAACGGTTTAGTTGCAGTAGAACAAATTAATATGTCAATAAAAAAACATATATTTTCTGTGAGATAATGTTTATATCCTTACATTCCGCCTGGCAAAGATGGTGTGGTCCTGTGTCAAATGATTTCAGCTCATTTCTTTGTCTCGTTAACAGCACCAGTCGTCGCACTTGCCACACCACTAGTCACGTCGATTGGATAGACTTACAAGGTAATTTTATCATAATTAAGTCACGCACTGAAACAGAGAAATATATATGCTATTACTTCTCTTGTGACGACTTGATCGGACGTTGCTCTCAATTGCGTGGATACAGGGTGGATCGGAAATAGTGCGCGCTGTTTTAAGGTTCAATAGTGACACACAAAAAAAATGAGTAGAGAGCACGTATATGCAAGTGCTGTGTAAAGCGACAATGATTAGGTTTACATGAGTCTTTCTGATTTTACATTATTTTACACATTTATGGAAGGTTTTTGGTTCATTCATATTAACATAACACATGTTATTATTTATAAATGCATAGACCTGCTTTGTGCATTCAACAAGTTCATTAAAAAGACCACAAAGTAATATGTATATCGGTATATACTGAATTATGAAATTCACCTGATATATGTTTGCACGTCATGGTCGTTTACCAGCTTGAATCAAATATGCATTCAACATGAATCACTGGGTTAGTAAAGTCATCACTTGCGATATAAATGATTCATGGCGGTATTGTTTTTTTTTGTTTTTCCTAGCATTTTATGGCACTGCCTTTCTATATACGGTATTACGTGCTTTTTATCCGAATAAGCATATCTACTTATAGAATCTGTCGCAATACTTATTGTAACAGGTTTACTCGCAATGCATCGGAATTCATACGTAAAAATAGATGTACTTCTAGAAGGTGAAGATTGCGCGATCGAATTCACATTTGTGACACATTCTATACTAACAACATCGAGAACCCACAGTATGTGTTTGTCCATTTTGTAAACCCTATTTTCGAAACACTACACGCAATAGAATACATACACTGTAACCTATTGCTGTTTGGTAATAACATGTTGGATAATGACACCAACTGCTTCATATTTTGAAATGTCCAGAGATTTATTAAGACGACAAAGTGTTTTTTTCAGAATGTTGTTGTAGCACAAAGTTTTTTATTTGTCTGGACAGGACTTCACTATCTCAAGTTTGTTCTGTATGTAACAGAGTCTTATTTTTCTATTGTATACTCGCGCAATATGTTTTCTTATGACCAATGTTCTTTTGACTATATAACATATAGCTATACAAAATCACGTTATCGTCACTAACATGTAATGTAAATAACAAAACAGGGAAAGGCCACTATTAATGTTGCTAGAACGTTAAATCATACCCTTTTTTCAAAATAGATGAATTTTTATGTATATTTTGTATTTGTGTCAACTGTATATGTGATTATTTTGGAAATAAAATATGTATAAACATTTTGTAATTCGAAGCATCATCGACTTTACATTTTGTTTCACAGTCAATATTAAAATATGTCTCGCATTTGTGTTTGAACCTTTTAAGCTACACTTTAACCCATTGTTGATAAACATTTTAGTACGAATTAAAGCCATTTGTGTCCATAATAAAAATGATATTTAAAGAACATTGCGATGATATAGGAGACTGTACAATAATGGACAGTGGCTTCCAATAACGATGCAGCAGGAATGCACACATATTTTCGCTATTGTAATTCGATGGGCGATGGTAAAACACCGACGCAACGAAACGATTGCGGTATAACGACAATCACTCTGTGAAGATATGTTCTTATAAATATGAGCCTCACTCTGTGAAAAGGGAGTTTAATATATGTTCGTTAAGTGCCGTCACAGATTAGCCTGTGCAGTCCGCACAGGCTTATCAGGGACGAAACTTTCCGTTTTTATTGTATTTTTCGTTTAAAGGAAGACTCTTCTTGACGAAAAGCCAGTTAAGGCGGAAAGTGTCGTCCCTGATTAGCCTGTGCGGACTGCACAGGCTTATCTGGAACGACACTTTACGCACATGTATTAATCCCCTGTTTCTCAGAGCGTGACTCATATGTGTCCACCCAGCACGACGACTTTCGACGATCTTCTAGGAAATGATTTTACTCGTTGTTATGTACTACATTATAACGGATGGAATAACAAAGAACTGTTGTGAAAACAAAACATGTTACAATACGTGTTGCTATCGATTGTCCCCAACAGAACCGAACACAACTTTATTTACATCTCAGGCATACATGAATGCAGTAAGAGAAGCAATATATCTTGAGTTATACAATATTTAAACAGACATGTGCTTCACAGTTAACGGTGTACAGTCAAAAACAAGCGCAAGAACAACAAAGGGACAAACAATTACAACAAAAAACAACAACAACGATAATTTAGATGATGCAAGATACAAAATAGCGTTGTATTTTCTAACTCGCATAAATGATGCGGCGTATTACAAAAAACTAAAAAATTTATGTGCATCGGGACACAAACACACACCTAGGTAAAACCAAATTATTTGATATTTCTGAACAGGCAAATTTACTTAATTTATGTTGATATTCCACATTGTATATGGTCATTACGTTTATTAACACTGCGAACAGGTCTTGAAAACATAGTTACAGTATATCGATTCCATCGGTAGTAAAGTGAGTACATTTTAAAATGTAATGTTCTTTATTGCCAATGTAGCATGACATAAAGTGCACACTCTATTTATTGTTAGGTGTGCCGTTCCATCTGTCTGTTAAGATACGGCTCTCTTGAGTTCGTCATTGTACAGGATGGAGAACAATAATTAGCATACCACTGCACGTACTTAAGAGTAGGTATTATTGTTCAATTATCCGCTTTATATGCTATTCGGGAACATGAGCAACGCAAAAATTGCTCAAATAACTTGCAGATCTACTTGCGAATTGCTAGGAATAGTTTTCAGGTTTAACCTTTATTTATATACTACTACTGCTGCACCTGCCCCAACAACAACATCAATAACAACAGCAACAACAACCGCAGCAACAACACCAGCAGCAGCAACAACTTAACAACAACAACAGTTAATACTTCTCCTACTCCTACCGCCCGATTGCAATTTTGTTGTTTCTGCAACCATACCTACTGCTAAGGTTTAATGACAACAGAACAAATATATCAATATGTAAAATATTTATTTTCTCTGGGATATGATTTATTTCTACACAGTACGCCTTGCAAAGATTAAGTGGTCCCGTGCCAAATGATTTCAGCTCCTTCCTCCATCTCGTTAACAGCACCAGCCGTGACACTTGCCACACCATTAGGCTAATCAAACAAATCGCAGGCTGGATTAACGTACTCGGTAATTTTCTGGCAATTATGTCGGGAACTGAAGATGTCAGATATGAAAATATGTTATTAACATCTCTAGTGATGACTTCATCGGACATTGTACGGACATTTGGAAACAGGCAGTGTTTTGTGTTACATTATTCCGCACTCCTGGCACGAGTATTCACTTTTCGTTATGTGTTAGCGTGTCTACCATTTGGGGCGTAATTTAGGCTTATACGCGCCATATCAGGACCACTGAAATCTATGTTATTTATTATTAAGACAAAATGACAAATGGTATAATGTGCTGCAACTTTCCTTCCCTTCCATTATATCTACATAAGATACGGAGAACATTAAAGTGCACTATGCAATTAACGAACTTCTGATAGAGCGATTAAGGACAACTATAATTTGATTGATATTTTTTTTCATTGTTAGTTCAACAGTCAATCACATGATGCCGGCATATCACTTGCTACCCGCATATACAAAGCTCCTGGTATGCATTTTGTGTTAGCATATTGATATTTAAATGCAAAAAAAGCTGAAGAACTCACATCTCGGGCGTGGCTTTTGTTGTTCTTTGTTATCGAAGTGCCATCCGTTATAAAAGTATCCGCGTGACCGGCGTGTGATATGCATTTTTATGTTTGCATATTGATGGCATACATTTGTCATTCGATTGTATATGAATTGCTTATGTGTCTGAATGTCTATTTTTGCTATGCTTTTGTTATGCACGACATACCTTGTTGACAGTTCCAAAAACAACCATATTGAAGTGAATGTAAACATTGTGCGTGTACTTGCTTGAGAAAGTAAACTGCCTTTATCTTATATTATTGATGATAAAGGTGTTCCTGATTGCGGTTAACATGTTTCGGTTTTTCATAATGCGAACTATGAAAGACGCGTACATCTCATAATTGTGTATAACAGGAAATATGAGGAGCCTGTTTTCCAATGGGATTGTTTATTGCAACTTTTGTTTTTAGACAAATTAAACTGAAATAAACCAATCATAAAATTCATGACAACATTCAAAGTTGCTGCAGTATGGCAAGAGCATGCACTATAAAATGGTAAAGTATTGTTCATTCTCAACCTAGTTTTTATAACTACTTTCATTTTAAGTATGCAATATCTCATCAACTAGAAGATAACATATTACTGTGAAGTAGCAGTTGAATCTAGTCATGTGACGTTAACAAATCTTCTTCTACGGGAATGTTTTATCTACCTGAATCAAGCAGATTTTATCAGCATAATGAATTACTCCCTTCCAAGTAGGTATATATCTAGACCACTGTTTCTTGCTATATACTGGTCAAATCAGCTGTCTTATACCTGTTATAACAGAAGTATTCATATAACAACACTGATTAATTAAACCTTCCCATTTCCACCAGTTGAAGAGATAAACCGAGTCCCAATGGTTGTACCGAACGCTCGGTGTTAAACCCCTTATTTGAAAAATGTAAAAATATACATTGAGTATTTGCTTTTATTCTAATAAACACACGCTTTACATTCTAATACATGTTGATAATGTACATTATAAATTTATAACACATCTGCCCAAATCAGTACCCGGGGGTCGTTTTTTGGAGTGATGGTATTTTTATATACCACTCACGAAATATCCTGTTTGTGTTGTGCCGTGACTGAATCCATTAATCCTGAAACTGTGTGCGGTATTAAGATCATCTTGGCAAACACCACGGTGGAAGATGCGTCAATCCGTGTATCATTAGTTCTTGGAACAACAACCCAAATTTTGCGTGTGATGTTGTTTTAGCTATTAATGGTAAATTGAATTAAAAAAGAATACTAATCAGAAGAAGCCAGAAACGAATAAAGATAATTATATTGATACATAAATAATGTTAAGAAATAAATTTCAATTTATAGCTGTTCGTGTGATAAACAAACATTGTGGAGTTCAGACGCGAATGAATCAAGCGACGATACGTGTTGTTTTCATGCCAACGATCAGCGATAATGTAAAAATAATGTACTATACTGTACTATGATGTTATTGAAACTGGACTTATTATTCGCGCTTTTTTTGCCTTAACAACGAATTTTTTGTTAACAAATCGACGAGAATCATAACAGTACTAATTAACAAATGGCTGTAAAAAGGTTGATTTAGTTATACAATATAATGTATCAGTTATGGTGTTTAAAGTACAAGTGCCAGTAGATATTATTATATGCATATGCCACGTGTCCAAAATATAGCACGTTTCTACAATAAGAAATGCTTCAAACAAATGCGTATATACAATATATGTGGTGTTTAAATATACCAGGTACCTATCCTGTTTGTATAGGTCGCTGAATATACATGTACTGATTAAACAAGTGTTTCTGCTATATGTCTATCCTGGTGTGGCCAGAAGCTGCTGTACTTGAAACAGACCACGATTGATTGAAACAAGTGAACCGTGCTCAAGATATGGCAATTGTGCTCTTCCTGAAAAGTACAGAAGCATTCCGAATGACGTAAATAACGTTCCCAATAAACAAGATACCGTTGAAGTGCGAGACCGTAATTGTTTAAGGTAACTATTAGAGGCAATTTTGAGTTTAGAACTCGCCACGTGACCCGATAGGACATATTGCATGCAGTTTTATAAATATCAGCGGCTTTAGAAAACTGACATTTATGACCATACAGATGTAACTCAACCCCATACTTCCGACCCATAAAATGTTTAAACGATTTTTTAAACAAGAATGAAATAACGTATGCGCACGCACTGGGTTCCAGAAAATTGTCAAGTAATTTGATGAAATTTTATAGCATAGCGTTAAATAGCTGTGGCGTAGTTGTGTTCTTATTTAAGTTCGTTTGATGTTCCCTTAAATTGGCACAGGTGACCATTGGCCTTGTTGACCCTGCTTTGAAAGAGTGCAAAGATTGTACGTGAATTAATGCTGTTGTTGTTTGAAGACCGTTTCATTGGTAAAACACATGCCTGGTTTGCTGTAAAATTGCGACCTCAAAATTACGCACCATTAGCGATCGCATCCATAAATTGTATCACGAAGTAGAAACTTTTTCACATATCATATACTTGTATACAAATATATGTTTATGGGACATACGTATTATTGTATTACTAGGAAGGAACAGCGCGCTATTTAAATCGAGCTTGAGCCTTTGAAGGAAACAGTTTGTGTTACATTTTCTTAGTTTCAGTAAAATATGTTTTTATCTGTTTACTTCTGTCTATTAAGGTTTAATAAACTCGGTATCCTTATGTATTTTTCTATTTATAGCAAACATAACCTTAACCTCGATTGACCGCTGCAGAACCCTCATAATTGCCTGTATCTATTTCTCTACATAAAGCGTTGTTTTTCTCAACAAATCACATTTTTTCACAACCGTGAACAATATGATCTCTATTTTCAATATTGTGAACATTGAGATCTTATAAATCACACCTGACTCTCTCATCTTCCATTCTTTCTGCGAAATTTATGTCGGCATCCAGTTCATGCATTGAAGTAACATTCATCCGTTATCCTCACGTTTGGACTTATCTCATGCTCCACCATTAGAATGTTACACATGCGATCTGTGAGGCCTTTTCTTGTTAAAAATCGAAGGCAAAATTTAAGTTTTTAACTATTCTTATCTCGTAGCACAAATCTCATTGATTAGTTAATTTAAGTAATTAATTTCCTGTTAATCTGTCACATGTACTTTATTTCAGAATATATAGTGATCATACATGTTTATTTGCTGTGAGCTTAAGATTGAGTCGTAACCAGAGCTCCAGATAATTTTTTTCGGCCGAGGGGTATTTCACTCATGAAATGTTTAATTGATGAGTAAAAATCAAAATCCGATAATATTAAGGAGTATTTATGTTCAAAGGATCAGAATTAATAATAAATTGTACATGTAGTGTTAACTCGCTATAACAAGCAGTCTTGTACACAAATTAACACAATAAATCACTTATTTAATAGTTTTTCAGTTTTTTGCCCTTGGCTTATAAGCAGCCATTAATCTTTTTTCCGTCTTGACCAACCCGCACGAGGGCTTCCATGGTAACATTACCAAGCGATGATCTGACATATATAAGATATAAGATGCTTGTTTAGGTTTTGAAAAAATGCTTGTTTTCTGTACATATTAATTTATTTAAATTATTATGAATTTATTAAAACTACTTAGTGGTGTTCCTCCCTTTATTTCCTGTTAAACTTGTTTTTAGTGAAAACATAATGTTAAGTTAATTCTTGCTGCATTTATGTTAATATGTTATGTCTTATATTTGTTTTGTTTGTTCATTGAATTGCACCATTTCTGCTTCATATGAATGGGTAAAGTGTAACTGGTTATTTTTCTAATTTAACATTACCATATTACTAACCTGAATTTGCTTTTGATCCGGTTCTGTGTACTGAATGACCTCTCTCACTCCACTGATGTGACTTGCATGCATAGTGCTATAACAGCAAGTTTGGCCATATTTGGACATGTTTCGTTATGCTTTGCTACCAGCCTCATACAACAAGCTTGGATTTTGAGATTTTTGTATGTCCCTTTTATCATGCCGTAGATCCCTGGCCATTCCTGATTCAGTTCTTCTCCATTTAGGAATTTGTCAACAGTTTGTTCAGTTTGTGTTGTACCAACAGTTAGGTCACCTTCAGTATGTTTAACAACTTTGTCAATACCAAAGTGCTCTACTTACAATTTTAATGCTTCCTTAGATTCCTGGACTGATATCACATTTACAACACATGGTACAAGCACTTGACTTAAACTCAGCATAATCTTGGTATCCTTTTCTTGATATTTTTTGCCATGTTACTCAAATAGTTCTGCTTAACAGTGTCAAACTGAGAAAGCATTTCTACTCTGTGATTTTTTTTAGCTCTCCACCTTTGTAGAAGGCTTTACCGTCACTTATTTCAGACAAACCCCGTATATCTGTGGTTTTCATGAATTCCAGCTGACTAACTGTGTGGTCAATCATTGCTGGCACATCACTGAAGATCAGATTTTCCTTTTGCAAATTACAACAAAGTACCCCTAACACTGTATGCACATCCATCATAGTCCAAGAAGCAAAGCTGTTTTGTATGAACTAAAATATTTGTATAACCCTTTAGGTTTTGGTTGATTTTCACTAGCATAGTTTGACAGGGTAGCCAAAATAGATCCGTAACATTCATAAACGGCATCAACAGCCAGCTTAAGTCCAAGCCAGCGCACAGAATATGGCTGTTTTACAGTAAGCTCAGGTTCATCCAGTAACTTCTGCATTTGTTTCAAGGCAAAAGTGCGATTTCCTGAAGCTGAGATGAAGTTGTACAGCTGGGAAAATGTTTCACTGAACTTTTTAATAATTGTTTCTTCACTTTTTATAGAGTCAGTCACTGCCAGATTAAGTCTATGGGCAACACAATGAGTTTGTACACAGAAAGGGGCCGCTTTGCTTTGAAACTGCACACCACCACCAGACCTTTTTTCATAATTACACTACAGTCTGTAGCAAGAGAAACACATTTACTAACATCAATGTTACATTTCTCTAAATAATCAATTACGGCTGTTGTAATAGTGTGAGCAGAACCATCATCTAATTCAATATCTCCTAGGAAGGAAGTCTGGGGTGTACCTGCATTAACATATCGAACACAAAGTGATAACCTTTTGGACAATGTGATGTCAGTACTTTCATCAATTATCACAGCAAAAAAGTTTGACTTACTTAATTTATCTACTGTTTCTTTCTTAACATATGAAGCAATAATGTTTTGCATTTCTGTAATGGTGGTCCAGCTAAGGTTACGATACGGCATGTCAACCTAATTGATTCTCTGAAGATCTAAGAGAGCATTTACTTTGTCTAAACGCAGTTCCTCTTTCATGGCCATATAAACAGTTCGCAGAAAAAATATATCCGTGTCTGATACATTAGTGTCAGATACTTCATCATCAGCTAACAGGACGGATTTTTCTGCTGACACATTTTGTTTCAAAGACAATTTAAAAGCTTCAATGTGGGGGCACTCTCACTGTGTCGCTCAATAGTTGACTTTTGAACATTTGTTGTACCATCAGTTCCCCAAACAGAATTCATTTTAAATTTTTCGCATAAAGTACATTTGAGTCTTACACATGCATCGCCGTCCGTTTCAATTTTGAGCCACGGGAAACTTACTTTCCAGTTAGAAATAGTCTTGTCTGTAACCTTATTTCCGTCATGTTTCTTTATCTACACTCATTTTATAACTTCTGCTAATATACTGGCAATAATAGGGCGTACTATTTTTTTCTGGTGTTACCACTGACGATGTCGACTTAAAAAAATCGACCACTTTTAACTGGCTCGCCATTACTTTTTGTTTTATTTACAATAACACACAAACACATGCAGACGCTGCGGCAAACGTCACAAAACGAAAAGCGCTTTCGGGACAGAGACTGCCGGTCAGGACNTGTCACAGTGTATTTGTATGCCTTGACCCCCTATTATTCCACCTCCCCGACCCCCGCTTTGCAAGGCAAGTTGACATGCACCTTACAAATCAATCACGTAGCACATGGATGTTATTTATTGTTTGTGTTTTGGCTTGTTGTTGCTGCTGCAGTGATGCCATTGTCTTCTTGTCTGCTTTTCTTCAGAAAACACAACTCTCATCATACACATTCTTATAAAAGCAAAACTGCCTCGTTTTATTTAACATGTGTTTGAAGTCCAGAACGTTATTTTTATCAGTTATTATAGTTATATAGAATTATAAGCAGACAAATTTGGCCGTATTCGTGATGCTGACACTCATGATTGGACTGTATATGTTCAAGAAATAAAGCTGTAACATGTAATCGTATGACAACGTGTTTGTTCTCTTATTTTAGTTGTTGTTTTCTTTTTAGTGTTGTTGTTTGTGGAAGTAAAATCAACGCTTGCAGCAAAGCTATCAATTAATGCTTTGATATTTCTTCAGAGATCCAGAAGTGTCTCAAGATGTTATTTAAATGTTTTCTAGAATTTTAGAATTTTAATTGTTTACAACTTAAACTCACAAGATGCAATTGCAACTTATTCGAGTAATTCAAAAGCTACCATAACCCCACCAGGAAAAAGCTAATTTCTTTTTTGTGTTATAACTTTGATGAATAAGTTCTTATTACAGAACATAAATGCCGTATTTCAATACAAGTTCTAACGTCAAATGTCTTCACTTCTTGTGTTACCAAATAATATACCACTATACAGATGTGTTCCCTTCAAACGAAGCGTGTAATAAAAATGGATGAAATAAACTATAGACAAAAGGGTCTGGACGCTGTTCTAATGTCGATAAAAAAATATTCATAAGTATACCTACTCTGTCTTGACGCTATTCTTCAAAATATGCATAAGTATGCCCTATTTCGTGTCACTATAAGTGCCAATACTTAATTGCGGTACTTTCGTCGGCCAGATGTTAATATTGACATCGATATGTATCGGCAAGTGTCGGTCACGGTCCACTAAAAATAGGGGCACTTCCCAGCAAGGGGCCACATAGGGCCCGGCGAGATACGGCGAACAACCGTTAGGTTTGTTGTGCTTATCTGATTGTCTATGTATCGAACGTACATGTTGACCGCTAGTTGTCATACAAATTACGATAGACGATCTTGGTCGACCGTCTGTGCAATGCGTNGATGAATAAGTTCTTATTACAGAACATAAATGCTGTATTTCAATACAAGTTCTAATGTCAAATGTCATCACTTCTTGTGTTACCAAATAATATACCACTATAAGATGTGCTCCCTTCAAACGAAGCGTGTAATAAAAATGGATGAAATAAACGATAGACAAGTGTCTGGACGCTGTTCTAATGTCGATAAAAAATATTCATAAGTATACCTACTCTGTCTTGACGCTGTTCTAATATTGATCAAAATATGCATAAGTATGCCCTATTTCGTGTCACTATAAGTGCCAATACTTAATTGCAGTAGGTACTTCCGTCGGCCAGATGTTAATATTGACATCGATATGTATCAGCAAGTGTCGGTCACGGTCCACTGAAAATAGGGGCACTTCCCAGCAAGGGGCCACCAAGGGCCCGGCGAGATACGGCGAACAACCGTTAGGTTTGTTGTGCTTATCTGATTGTCTTTGTATCTGACGTACATGTTGACCGCTAGTTGTCATACAAATTACGATAGACGATCTTGGTCGACCGTCTGTGCAATGCTTTAATGGGCTATCTGAGGGTTTAAACCTGCACGGTTAGTCGTTTCTGACACTTACTAATAATAACTAGAGACCCTACAGGAGTCACTTCATTACCCACTTATTTAACCCTCCATATTGACATCTATCCGAGAAATCAGACTTCACGCAATCAACGACGTGCCAAAGTGTATTCGCAGGCCCTTAAGGTCCCCAGAGAACGCGGTTACATACTTAGTGTCATGGCCCCGATTGTTGTTCGCGGGTCGGCCGATTTCAATGGATCCGCATATTGCGCTTGCTGTTAATTCCTTGAGTGTTTCCGGAAAAAACGTCCTACGGAGCCGTATTTGTGTCATTTCGACTTGCTTGCCCGGAACAAAGCGTTCATTGTGCATCGTGTTTCTAAAAAGTTGACACAAATTGACACAATAAATGCATGTTTATTGCACATATACAATGCCAAAACAGTTTTTACTTCAGCGTTTAATACAGATAGACAAATTGCTTCGCCTGCACGCAATATCGTATATGCAGTACGTATTTATTCCGATATATAAAGCATATACAATCAAACATAGTACATTAATGTGTGCCTGTGTGTTGTTATGTTTTCTTTTTTTATGTTCTATTCTAATATTTTTATATTCTTTCGGCTTTCTTGTNAGGTTTTTATTGTTATTTCAATTTGTAATATTAAAATTGATATCATTATACACTTGCTTTAAATTCAAATTCGGAATTATGAGGAAACTCGTACCATGGAGACTTCGTACCACTTTTGATTATACTAACGTTCACTTAAAGTCATTTTTTGGTAGCATTATGTTGTTGAAAACATTCTTGAAAACACATGTAATTACGTGAAAAATAAATATGTACACTTTAACACCGATATTTCGAACACCGATATAATCCGAATTAACCGTTAATTGAAAAAGAAATAAAATTCAAATCTTTATCTTAACCTAAATTATAAATTTTATTAAATTCTAAAATAGAAATATATAACTATGTAAATGTAGTTTATAAAAAAGTGTTTGTTGGTCATGACATGATTAAAATATTGATCTTGTAGGTTAATTCCAAATTTAGTTATGAATTGATACAGTCATAAAATACATTATTAAATTTAAAGATGTTGTAACGCTTGATTATTTTACCATGTATGATAGAAAATTCGGTTTCATATATGTGTATGTTTAAGATGACGCATATATGTGTGTTTTCTTGGTGTTAGTTATGCAGTACATGTATGTCTTGTCATTTGTTCTCCGTTTTATTAAAAAAAAAGAACAGTTGGTCATTCTGATATTTTTTGTACTTCCAGGACAACTGGGAAGACATCCGAACCGATCCGGATACAAGACAAAAAAGAACAACAATGCGATGATATATATTTGTATAAATTACTTTCATGCAATTAACTTGTGTAGAATAAAGATGTGTTGGTTTTCAACCTCAATATGAAAATAAGATTTAGGTTCGTTTTAGGTTAAATGATAACATTTATCCGCAACGTTTCGGGAAAGTTAAGCGAACCATACATTTTAACGTTAGGAGAACGTTGCAGTGCAACGTTTCTTGAACGTTTGGGCTTACGTTAGGATAACTTTCTAAGGACGTTTTTGTGCTAGCTGGGAAGGTGATGATAAAGATGCTACTGCTGCTATTGATGCGATAATGATGGCGTGTTCGTTGAATATAGGTATCCTATGATTTTCCAGCGCAATGTCATTGATTTACAATTAAAAACGCGTTTAACGGCTCAAGTTCACACGTGTTAAAGAACGCTTGACTCATCTTTACTCCGGATCCTAGCGCAATGCGAGAGTTTAGACACTTGATTTATAACACGCGCGCTTATGTGTTTATGTTGTTATTAAAAATGCATACTGGTAATGGTTATCATCCACAATGTAAGCAAAGTCATATCTCTCGAAATGAAAGATGCTATTTCATGAAGAGGGCACGATCAAGTTCATGGGGAATAAACTGTCTGAGGATTAATGCCATGATAATGGTTTCAATTGGGTGCATTGTTTTGCAGATGTCACTTGAAGGGGGAATCCGGGAATACACTTATGATAAGCGAATACAATATCTAACNAGCCACAAACTCCAACGCAATCATGGCAGGCCGTTCGATTGCAACCTTGCGGTTTCTGCTCCTTTAGCTACTGCAACGTTTTTGTGGCAGTATATCAAATTAATATGTAACTAAGAAAACAATGTATTCTGTGAGATAATATTAATATCCTTACATTCTGCATTGCATAGATGTTGTGGTCCTGTGCCAAATGATTTCAGCTCCTTTCTTTGTCTCGTTAACAGAACCAGTCGTCACACTTTCCGCCTAAACTGGATTTTCGTCAAGAAGAGTCTTCCTTTAAACGAAAAATACCATATAAGCGGAAAGTGTCGTCAATGATAAGGTTGTGCGGACTGTACATGCTAATCTTGGACGACACTTACGCACATGCATTAAACCCCTTTTTACAGAGCGAGGCTCAATTGCTATTACTTCTCTTTGTGATGACTTCATCGGAGATTGTTCTCAATTGCGTGGAAACAGGGCGGATCGGAAATAGTGCACACTGTGTTAGGGTAAATAGTGGAACAAATAATTAAAAAATAATGAGAAAATTGCACATATATACCAGAACTGAGTAAAGCCACACTTATTAGGTTTACTCACTTTTTGCTTATACATTATTTTACAAATTAATGTAAGGTTATTGTTACATACATATTAAAATAGTACATATTTTTATTTATAAGTGTATGGAACTGTTTTGCGCATTCATTTAGTTCATTAAAAAGACCACATAGTTATATGTATACCGGTAAATACTAAATGACGGAATTTACCTGATATATGTTTGCACTTCATGACCGTTAACCAGCTTGAATCAAATAAGCATTCAACATGAATTACTGGGTAAGAAATGTCGTCACTTGAATCAAATAAGCATTGAACATGAATCACTGGGTAAGAAATGTCGTCACTTGGGATATAAACGTTTTTTTCTAGCATTTTATGTCACTGGTTTTCTATATACGGTATTAAGTGCTATTTATCTAAATAAGCATATCTACTTATAATATCTGTCGCAACACTTATTGTAACAGGTTTTCTCGATATGCATCGAAATTAATACGTTATAATAGATGTCCTTCTAGAAGGTGAAGATTGCACAATCGAATACTCATTTGTTACACAGTCTGTTCAAGTGTTATGCTGTTTGCTCCTTATCAGTATTTAAGGGTTGGACATGAAAGCTTTTAAATTTGAATCTAGTTAGTAAGTAATTTAACTAAAGGGTCTACAAATGTGTCGAAATGCTCTCTTGAGCTCTGTCATTGTACATGGTGAAGCAAAATAATAAGCATACCACTACACGTGCTTATAGTAGGTATAATTGTTCAATTATCGATTTATATGCTACTAGGGAACATGAGCTACACCAAAAAATGCTCGAATAACTTGCAGATCTACTGGCGAATTGCTAGGAATATGTTCAAGGTTGCACCTTTATTTGTTTGCAGCACTCGTTTCCATGGTTTACCTTTACTTGTTTGCGGTACTCGCACTAACAAACTAAAGCAACAACAAGAACTACTTCTACTACTTATACCATCATGACAACCGCCACCGCCGCCACCACCACAACCACCGCTGTCACAACCGACGCCACGTCCACCATCATCACCGCCACCCATCACCTTAACACATCTAATCCAAGCAGCAATAACAAATCAAGAACAACGGCTATAGTGAAGTTTCTTTTTTACAGCGATTTAAAAGCCAAAACCTCCATCGCAATCATTCCAAACTACCCGATTGCAACTTTGTTGTTTCTGCAACCATACCTACTGTAAAGGTTTAATGGCAACAGAACAAATACATCAATATGTAAAATATCTATTTTCTCAGGGATATGATTTATTTCCACACAATCCGCATTGCAAAGATTAAGTGGTCCCGTGCCAAATGATTTCAGCTCCTTCCTCCCTCTCGTTAACAGCACCAGTCGTGACACTTGCACACCACTAGGCTAATCAAACAAATCGCAGACTGGATTAAAGTACTCGGTAATTTTCTGGCAATTATGTCGGGAACTGAAGATGTCAGAAATGAATATATGTTATTACCATCTCTAGTGATGACTTCATCGGACATTGCACTGACATTTGGCGGTGCAAATAAGCAGTGTCGGAAATAGTGAACACTGTTTCAGGTTAAATACAATAGTAGAAACATGTTACTATAAAACATGAAGATTCATATCGATGTTTTAAATCAATCACTTGGACTTCAATTCTATAAACACATGATTTTTTTAATTATTGATTAAACATTCATATCAAGAAGTTGTTTTCGTATATTCGGTGACTTATATTGAAAAGTATTAAACAAATAAAACAAAAAATTGTGTTACATTATTCCGTTCACCTGTCAATAGTGTGTGCGCAAAGATCAAGAAACATGTATTCACCTTTCGTTATTTGTTAGCGTGTTTACCGTTTTTTGGCTTACACGCGCCATATCAGGACCTCTGAAATATTATTTTATTTACTCTTAAGACAAACTTCCAAATGGTATAATGTGCTGCAACTTTTCTTCCCTACAGTTATATCTTCACAGCATACAGAACACATTTAAGTGAATTATGCCATGTACGAACTGCGCGAGAACGATTAAAGAGTACTATACTTAGTTTGCAAATCTGTTTTTTCATTGTTACTCAAAGGTAGCGCACCCGTAATGATTTTCCGCGTTTTTCTTCTAAGATCGAAAAGCCTTTTTACCTGTTTACTTATGGATATCTAATTTAAGCAGAATTCTAGGTGTAATTGTCGTGTCCGAGTGGTTAAGGCTTTTGTCTAGAAATATTTTGGGATCTTCCCGCGCAGGTTCGAATCCTGCCAACACCGCATACTTTTTGCGATGCGTTTTATTTCTTTTCTAACGTAATTTGGTATAATATAGCATATAAGCTATCTTTATTGTTAAATATGTTGCAATTCGTATGCACATTATTCAATTTTTTTAATTAAAACAACGTTATGGCTAAATGGAGTGATTTACTGCTGAAAATACGAATCATGCATGTTGCATTTTTATTTCAAAAAGTAAACGGTAAATCTGTCTATGTCTTGGTATTTTTGCTGTTTATAGTGTGTCTATAAAAACTGAGTTCAAAATATTAATTAAATGATACTATTTTGAATTGTATGACACTTTATTTTTAACCATACCAATTTCTACTTGGCTGAAACCAGTTAAATTTCATGGCGCTCTTCCATAGATAACAAGTCATACAAAATAAATGTCTGTAAAATAATACTTATTTTATCTTGTTTAAACTTTAAACACCTTTACTGCATCTGTACACACCAATTGCATGCCCATATTTGGAAATCTGGGTGAATTATGGAACTTTCATATACCCCAAGGGTGCAAATAAACTGGACAAAAGCCGAGCGTGGGGGTGGTTTTGAAAAAATCTGTGTATTTTTTTAAAAAGCACGGAAAGCCTACCTAAAATGTGCATGTAGGTCAGTGAAATGATGCTGATTAAGAAAATAATGAATTAGATTATATTTGGAAAGGTGCCCATTACGGGTGCGCTTATGTTTTAAACGAACCAAATTTCTACTTGGCTGAAACCAGTTACATTTCATGGCGCTCTTCCATAGAAAACAAGTCATAAAAAATAAATGTATGTAAAATAATACTTATTTCGTCTTGTTTAAACTTTAAACACCTTTACTGCATCTGTACACAACAACTGCATGCCCAAATTTGGAAATCTGGATGAATTATGGAACTTTCATATACCCCAGGGGTGCAAATAAACTGGACAAAAGCCGAGCGTGGGGGTGGTTTTGAAAAAATCAGTATATTTTTTTTAAAAAGCACGGAAAGCCTACCTAAAAATGTGCATGTAGTTCAGTGAAATGATGCTGATTAAGAAAATAATACATTATAGTATATTTGGAAAGGTGCCGATTACGGGTGCGCTACCTTAACTCATTCCATACAACAGCCTTATCTCTAGGCAAACCATATCAGTAATAGCCTTATCTACCCCTAGATAATCAGTACCCTGATTAGCTCTGAATGCCTGACAGATTGTTATCTGTTTATTGTTAGTGGTGTGAAATAAGGGTGTATTTAGGTATTGTCTTGTTATTTTGTTTTTTTGATTGATTAGTTTATTTACCCTCGGACTTCGGTTAAAAACCATTCTCCGAGCAAAAATGTTATTTTGTTGACTGTTTATGTAACACGCAGGTCATGTTTGGCATTTTATTATTTTTATTGCCAATTAAGAAAATGGATATGGTGTCATATGAAAATTTCAAAATCTTGCATAACTTATAAAATAAAAGAGGGATTATTTCCAAAATAATGTTTCCAATAATTAGTTAAATATACACATTTATCAAAGAAATACTGTTTTAAANAAATAGTGAACACTGTTTCAGGTTAAATACAATAGTAGAAATATATTACTATTAAACATGAAGATTCATATCGATGTTTTAAATCAATCACTTGGACTTCAATTCTATAAACACATGCTTTTTTTAATCATTGATTTAACATTCATATCAAGAAGTTTTTTTCGTATATTCGGTGACTTATATTGAAAAGTATTCAACAAATCAAACTAAAAATTGTGTAACATTATTCCGTTCTCCTGTCAATAGTGTGTACGCAAAGATCAAGAAACATGTATTTACCTTTCGTTATTTGTTAGCGTGTTTACCGTTTTTTGGCTTACACGCGCCATATCAGGACCTCTGAAGTATTATTTTATTTACTCTTAAGACAAACTTCCAAATGGTATTATGTGCTGCAACTTTTCTTCCCTACAATTATATCTTCACAGCATACAGAACACATTTAAGTGAATTATGCCATGTACGAACTGCGCGAGAACGATTAAATGGTACTATACTTAGTTTGCAAATCTGTGTTTTCATTGTTACTTTAAGGTAGCGCACCCGTAATGATTTCCTGCGTTTTTCTTCTAAGATCGAAAAGCCTTTTTACCTGTTTAATTCAGTATAAAAAATCAGTATATTTTTTTTATTTTAAAAGCACGGAAAGCCTACCTAAAAATGTGCATGTAGTTCAGTGAAATGATGCTGATTAAGAAAATAATACATTATAGTATATTTGGAAAGATGCCGATTACGGGTGCGCTACCTTAATTGTCATCACATGATGTCGACATATCACATGCTCCTGAAATGCATTTTTGTGTTTGCATATTTATTGCATCAAATTGCCATTAGATTGTATATGAATTGCTTCTTATGTGTCAGTGTCTATTTTTCTAATGCTTAAGAGACACGACAAACCTTGTTGACAGTTCCAAAAAACAACCACATTGAAGTGAATGTAAAAGTTGCTTGAGAAAGTGAACTGACTTTATCTTATAGTATTGATGATTCATGTTTTCGTGATTTCGGTTGAAAAGTTTCGGTTTGTCAAAATGCGTACTATGAAAAGCGCATTTTTGTATTACAGGAAATATGGGGAGCCTGTTTTCAAATGGTGCTGCTTTTGCAAATTGTGTTTTTAGACACATAACACTGAAATAACATAATCATTAAGTTCATGACAACATTCAAGCTTGCCACAGTACATGGCAAGAACATACACTTTAAATGGTAAAGTGTTGTTCATTCTCAACCCACTAGTTGCATTTCAAGTATGCAACGCCTCATCAATAAGAAGATAAAATTTGAATGTGAAGTAGCAAATGAATCTAGTCATGTGACGTAAACAAATCTGTTTGTATGGGAATGTTTTATCTACCTGAAAACAAGCAGATTTCATCAGCATAGTGAATAACTGTCTTCCAAGCTTATATCTAGACCACTGTTTCTTGCTATATGCTGGTCAAAACAGCTGTCTTACACCTGTTATAAAAGACGTATTTATATAACAACAATTATTAAACCTCCGATTTTCCACCAGTTTAACAGATTTACCCAGCCCGAATGGTTCTACCGCACGCTCGGGTTTACAATCCTTATTTGAATAAGTAAAACTATACACTGAGTATTTGCTTTTCTTCTAATAAATACACGCTTTACATTATAATACAGGTTGATAATATACATTATTAATTTATAACACATCTGCCCAACTCAGTACCCGGAGGTCGTTTTTTGGAGTAATGGTATTTGTATACACCACTCACGAAATATCCAGTTTGTTGTTGTTCCGTGACTGCATCCATTAATCCTGAAACTGTGTGGGGTAATAAAATCACCTTGGTGAACACCACGATGGATGTTGCGTCAAACCATGTATCGTTAGTTGTTGAAACAACAACAAACATTTTGCTATTAATGATAAATTGAATTTATAAGAAAAGAATAATTATCAGAAGAAGGAATACACAAATAAAGATAATTATATTGATAAAAAATATATATAAATATATCGTCGTTTTTTGTCTAATAAACAAATAGCTGTAGCGTGCAGATGCTAAGGAATGAAGCGGCGATAGTTGTTTTTCTACCAGCGATCAGCGATAATACGAAAACAATGTACCATACTGCACTATGATGTTGTTGAAACTGGACTTCTGTTGCGTGCTTTAAATGTTTGCTTGACGGAATTTTCGTTGAAAAATCGACGAGTATCATAACAACACTAATTAACAAATGACTGTTAAATGTTGATTTAGTTATACAATATCAGTTATTGTTTTTAACGTGCAAGTAAAAGTAGATTTTATTGTATACATATGCCACTTGCCCAGAATATAAGACTTTTCTATAATAAGAAAAGCTACAAACAAATGCATATATACTATATATGTTGTGTTTAAATAAACAGATTTAAGAAGTGTTTCTGCTATTTGTCTATCCTGGTGTGTTCTTGATTGCGTTACACTAATCAAATTTGTTGGAAGATTGGCAATAACAATGTGGATACGAGCATCGTTTTAGAGTTTAGAATGTTCCTATTTTTAACTGACCAGAAGCTGTTTTACAGGCCAGGGAATTGAAACAGACCACGATTGATTGAAACAAGTGAACCGTGCTCGAGATATGGCAATTGTACTCTTCCAAAACGAGCGATAAGTACAGAAGCATTCCGAATGACGTAAACCACGTTCCCAAAAGAACGAGATGCCGTTGAAGTAAGAGACCGTAATTGTTTAAAGGTAACTATTCGAGGCCATTCTGAGTTTAGAATTTGCCCCGTGACCCGACAGAATGCAGTTTAATAATTAACGGTGGCTTAAGAGAACTGACATTTATGACAATACAGATGTACCTCAACCCATACTTCCGACCCATAACATGTTTAAACGATGTTTAAAACAAGAATGACATAACGTATGCGTATGCACTGGCTTCCAGAAAATTGTTAAGTAGTTTGATGAAATTTTATAGCATAGCGTTAAATAGCTGTGGCGTAGTTGTGTTGTTATTTTAGTTCGTTTTATGTTCCGTTAAATTGGCACAGGTGACCGTCGACCTTGTTGACCCTTCTTTGAAAATGTGCAACGGATTTCGGAACTAATGATGTACATGCAATTATTGAAATATGCTGCTGTTGTTTGAAGACCGTTTCGTTTAAATGGTACAGCACATGCCTGGCTAGCGGTAAAATTTCGAGCACAAAATTACGCATCATTTGCGATCGCATCCATTAATCGTATCCCAAAGTAGAAACTATTCCATAGATCATATACTAGTATACGAGTATATGTTTAAGGGACATACGTTTTATTGTTTTACTAGAAAGGTACAGCGCGCTATGCGACCAACTTTGTAACCGTTGGAAGAAACACCCGTTTTCGTTATATTGTCATTTTACATTACATTTCGTTACATTGTCTTAATATCAGTCAAATGTGTTTTGATCTGTTAATTTCTTTCTATTAAGGTTTAATAAACTCGGTATCCTTATGTATTTTTCTATCTATAGCATAAATAACCTTAACCTTGATTGGCCCCTGTATAACCCTCATAATTGCCTGCATATTTACTCTACAATAAGCATCATGATTTCAACAAATCACATATTTGTTACAACCGTGAACAATATGATCTCTATATTCTCAATTGTGTACATTGAGATCTTATTCTTCACACATTACTATATCACCCTCATACTTTCTGTGAAGTTTGTTGGCCTTTGTTATTCTTCAACATTTTACTGTGACACGTGCGACCTGCGAGGTCTGTCCTGTTTAAACAAACAACAACAACATTTATTCAGCAGTAAAGCTTATACACGCTCATAGCCTACATTGTATATGCATTATACAATTTATCAGTAATGGTAGAAGATAGAAATTGGACAATAGTGTTATTAACTGGTTAACATCGTATATTATGAAGGAAATCAATAATTGCATCTAATATTGCAATACTGCACATCTAATACTTACTAATTTACTAAGAAGACATACGATTAGAAGAATTTGCAGTAAGTTGAGGAACATATTGATATTGATACCGATTTACAAAACGAGATTATTTACGTTGAATATTCAAAATAAATGATTTAAATAAATTATTTACGTGGAAACATCGCAGGCCACATTCTATTACCGATACAAATTATGCAAAACTATAATCGATAAGCACCAACCTCAATGATAACCTGAAATTAATTTGAATACAATTCATTTCCAGTAAATCTTTCACGTGTACTTTTTTTTAGAAAATATAGTGATCATATATGTTTATTTGCTGTGAGCTTTATATTAAGTCGTACATTTTTAAAAGTTGTCGTAAGATATGTAATCAGTAACGGCCGATGTTCTTGACAAGTGTGTGAAAAATATTGTTCTACAGTTACGTCCAATTGTAGTGATGGGTTGAAACCGGTGCAGTTATTTTCAGTTTTAACAGAAACGTCGAGGTACCGAACAAGGTATGTGAATATGACGAAAATGCGTACTGACATTGGAGTATACGTCTTGGATCATAATAAACTCCAAAACAGCAAGATTTCAGAGCCAACATTTGTATACTAGTATGTGCATGTATAACTTGTCGATAACATTTACAATTGATCGCGTTTTCTTGCATTTAACTATTTTAGAAAAATGGTTTCCAAACTGCAAGACAGTCTGCGAGGCTTGTTAGAAACGTTATCGAAATCCCTAAATTACACATCCATTGACATACTTTTTGTTACGACATTTTCTTCGTTTATAGACGGTTTTCTTAACATTTCTAAGAT
This sequence comes from Dreissena rostriformis, assembly GCA_007657795.1. NCBI lineage: Eukaryota > Metazoa > Mollusca > Bivalvia > Myida > Dreissenidae > Dreissena > Dreissena rostriformis. Next base: position 57,334 of record VMBQ01001174.1, on the reverse strand, counting down.
ATTTTATAAAGAATTTTCCCATTCTTACAACTTTTTTTAGAAAAGTTTCTAAGACGAAAACTAAGAAAATATCATAGTTATAGTAAAAAACGTTGATAAAATTAAAATTCTTAGTGAAAACTGTGTCTAAAAAAGTTTCAGAATAGCGTCCCATGTCTTTCCCTGTCGTTCAAATAATACTGTTTACCCGCTACCAGCTCACACAACAAAAAAATAAACAGGAAAAAAAACAATAACGTTGCATCCATACAGACCAACAAGTGTTTTTGAGTTATTGCAAAACTCGAGCGTACACAGTGCATAACAACATTGGTACATTTGATTCCATCCGTGCTCTCAATGAACACAGGGCGCTCTTGGGCTTTGAACATGCTTGCGTTAACAAGTGAACTTGCCAAGAACCGAACATGGGTGAAGGTGAATCCAGAATAACTTTTGTTTTGAGATTTCAGCAGAGATTGACGAACAAGAAATGGATGGGTACTATAAAAGCAACAACAGCAACTGCGAGAAACGAAAACGCAAGTAAAAAACAACAGAAACAACAACAGTACAAAAAGGAATAACTGTTATGACAACAACGTTGCCAAAATCCTACACGAGCACAACATTTGATAAAATAATGTACCTACAGGGCGAAATACCCTTTCACCAACAATCAATCTTGCAGCTGAAAGACCCAAGAAGTTCGATAAGATGTGACCACGTGTCATTAAAGCAATGCGAGGACCCCTTTGCGCTCTGCTACAAAGATGCCGTTGAAAAGAGCTGCTCAATCTACACAAAACGGGTAAATTACTCAAACGAGAACCTAGCTTTCGCTTCCATCCGGTTTCTTTTCAATAAATATTCTCACTTCATTTAAGTACATACACTTTTAAAACAAGTTCAATACATTTGACGGTACGAAAACGAAGTTAGATACACTTACAAACCTATAGTTTGGGTATCTGACCGACCTTTGGGTCCATTATCTGATGATGGAGGGGTCAAAATAGGTTTTATTTAAGTCTTGATTGTATATCTAACATAATGTAAATATTATAAATGTATGTTAGGGAATGCTTTCGGGTATATTTTCATGGAAAGTTTATTACATCTTGATAATTAAACTTTATATTAAGATTAATCGTTCTTATTTATCATTGAAACAATACTACCTTCAGCATTTAATGATTTGATAATCCAAAGAACAATTCAGTGACTTTCAGGTGAATATATGTATACAAACCTTAATTTTAATGTGTCATATTTAATTTGCTTATTTACACGCGCGTTTAGAATTAAAATAAATATTATTTTTTTCGTACAAATGTAGATTATCCACAAAAATTAAGTGGGTCAGAAAAACATATTTATAATATTTATAAGAGTTAATTTAACTATTACTCCAAAATATTTTTACTTGGTGCTTACTAACAATGACATTAAAACGAAGTACTCACATACATCTGTCAAAACTTCCTCAACTAAAGCTGTCAGCTCGTTTCAAGAACAATACTTCAGACTCGAGTAAACATGAACCATTTGGAGGGTTTCTCAATATAATAATTAATATAACAAATGTCTTAGAAATTATTTACATCTTTCCTTATCGCCCTGTTCCAGTGATGATGTACGGACGCCGAGAAGCTTGGAAAACATACATGTTAGTAGAAGGATAAAGTTCTATTGCGCGATCACAAAAAGTATTTCTCTTAAATACAGAAAAGCACGGGAAAGTAAAAATTTGCGATTTCCTCTAATATACAATATATATTCATGTTTCTTAAGGTATGAATTGTTATTCTGATAACTGCTTTTGTCCTTAAAGTTGTTACTGATTATACGGTTGTTTTTATTGCCGAGTCACACACTGCTTGTCCTAATTTCTGATACGTTTGCCAAAATTCGAGATTATATCAACGGCAATATTGTCGTTGATGGTTGGAACGGTAGTGATCATGATGATGATGCTGGTGGTGGTTAAGGTGATGATAAAGATGCTACCGCTGCTACTGATGGATGATGCTAGTGGTGGTTAAGGCGATGATAAAGATGCTGCCGCTGCTACTGATGGATGATGCTAGTGGTGGTAAAGGCGATGATAAAGATGCTACCGCTGCTACTGATGGATGATGCTAGTGGTGGTTAAGGCGATGATTAAGATGCTACTGCTGCTACTGATGGATGATGCTAGTGGTGGTTAAGGCGATGATAAAGATTCTACTGCTGCTACTGATGGATGATAGTGGTGGTTAAGGTGATGATAACGTTGCTACTGGTGCTACTGATGATGGCGATAATGATGGAGAAGACGACGACGATCTAAATACAGATGGTGAAACTGACACTTATTATTTTATATTAATGATTCTGATTGATGATGATGATGATGATGATGGAGGTGGTGGTGGTGATCTTGGTGATGATTATAGTGATGATACACATCAAAGATGCAAAGGTGTGAGTATATATGTACATATTTCAGCGTGTTCGTTGAATATAAAACTGCTATGATTTTCCAGCGCAATGTCATTATTGAACAATTAAAAAGAACGCGTTCATCTGTCGGCTCCATTTTCCACGTGTTGGAGAACGCTTGACTCATCTTTACTTCGGATCCTAGAGGCGCTTGGCACAATGAGAGAGTTTAGACACTTGATTCATAACACGCGCGCTTATGTGTTTACGTTGTTATAAAAAATAAAAACTGGTAATGGTTATCATCCACAATGTAAGCAAAGTCATATCTCTCTAAATGAAAGATTCTATTTCATGAAGAGGGCACGATACAGTTCATGGGGAATAAACTGTCTGAGGATGAATATGGTTTCAATTGGGCGCCTTGTTTTGCAGCTGTCAATTGAAGGGGGGGGGGAATCCGGGAATAAACTTATGATAAACGAAAACAATATCTTACATATCTGGTGTTGTAACAGCGATTTAAAAGCCAAAACCTCCATCACAATCATAGCAGACCGGTCGATTGCAACCTTGCGGTTTCTGCTCCTATAGCTACTGCAAAGGTGGCAGCAATACATATATGTCAATACAAAAATGTGAGATATTATCAATATTCTTACATTCCGCATGGGAAAGATGTTGTGGTCCCATGCCAAATTATTTCAACTCCTTCCTTTGTCTCGTTACATATGTAACAGCGCTAGTCGTTGCACTTGCCACGCCACTAGTTTTGTCGAACAAATCGCCGACAGGAGATAAATACGTATACTCATTAAGTCGGGAACTGAAATAATCAGAGAAAGATATATGTTATTAACTTCTCTTGTGATGACTTCATCGGGCATTGCTCTGCAATTGCGTGGAATCTGGTTGGTTCGGAAATAGTGCACACTGTTTCAGGTTAAATAGTGGCGCCAATAATTGGTAGATTGCACGTATATACACGTACTGTGTAATGCCACAATGATGACTGCTTAAACATTATTTTACAAATGCATGTTAGTTAATTGGTACACACATTTCAATATATAACATATTATATGTTATAAATGCATGGACCTGTTTTGAACATTGATGAAGTTCATTAACAAGTCCATAGAGTAATATGCATAAATACCAAACGACACCATTAACCTGATTTATGTTTGCATGTCATTGATGTTTACAAGCGTGTATCAAATAAGCATTCATCATGAATGACTGGGTCAATAAAGTGATCACTTGTGATATAAAACGATTCGTCGTGACATTTTCTTTTTTTTCTAGCATTTTATTGCATCGGCTTTCTATATAAGGTATGAAGTGCTATTTATCTGAATAAGCATATCTACTTAATGTACTTATAGAATCTGTCGCAACACTTAATGTAACAGGTTTTCTTGCTATGCATCGGAATACATGTATACGTAAAATATATGTATTTCTAAAAGGAGAAGATTGCGTAATCGAATTTACATTTGTGAGACATAATACAAAAAGAACATAGAGAACAAACAGCCTGTGTTAGAACATTTTATAATTTAAAGCATCATCGAATTTACATTTTGTTTCACAATCAATCTTTAAATATGTTTTGCAGTTGTTGTAACCATTTCAGATAGAATTTAAGCCATTTTGATATACATTTTAGTAAGACTTAAAGTTGTTTGTGTTCAGTATAAATGATATTGGAAGAACCCTGTGATGAAATTGGACTGACCAGTAAGAGTGGACAATGTTTTCGCTATTGTAAAACATCGATGGTAAAAAGCGACGCCACGAAACGATGGCGATAAAAAAGCGCAAAAACGGCGAAATACAACGGTGCAATATTGAAATGATTAATAAGAAAATTAAAATACAATCACCAAGCGGGTTATTGAAATTATTTATTATGAATAAATGGTGGTAATTTGTAAATACACTCTGTGAAGATTTGTTCTTGTTAATATGTGTCCACATGTACGTGTGTACTATCTTACGGAATATCTTAGTTGATGTACCCATCGAATACCTGTCCTTAAAATACTATGTATATTATATGCTTGTATGTATGTTTGTAATATCTTAAGGGTAAAATAAAATTATACACAGGAACAAATGAATGAAAAAATTAGTGTCCACCCAGCGCGACGACTATCGATGATCTTCTAGGACATCATTTTACTCGTTTTTATGTACAATACAACAATAAAATAACAATACCACAACTACATAACAATACCACAACTACATAACAATACCACAACTAAATAACAACGAATGGCATAACAAAGAGCTGCCATGAAAACAACAACTGTTACAATGCGTGTTGCGGTCGAGTGTCCCCAACGATACTACTGTTATAATATAGCTCTCTTGGTGTTGGCCATTTCACTAGGTGGAAAAACAATAGTTCGCATACCACTTCCACGTGCTTTATAGTAGGTTTTATTGTTCAATCACCGCTTAATTTGCTATAAGGGATCTAAAGCCACCCAAAAAGTAAATAACTTGCAGATCTGCTTGCAAATTGCTGGGAAGTACTCGTTGCCAAGGTGAACCTTTACTTGTTTGAAGTACTCGTTGCCAGGGTGTACCTTTACTTGTTTGAAGTACTCGTTGCCAAGGTGTACCTTTACTTGTTTGAAGTACTCGTTGCCAGGGTGTACCTTAACTTTTTGCAGTAAAGGACTAACAAACTACTTCTGCAACAAAACACAACAACAGCAACACCACTTCCACAACCAACAACAACTACAACTAATTTTATAATCACTACTACTGCTACTTCTTCTTCGACTACTACTACTATAACTTAAATACTAACAACAACAACAACAAAAACAACAATAACAATAACAACTACAAGTGCTACTACTACTACTACTACTACCTTTACATCTACTACAACTACTTCTACTACTACTGCTACTGTTGTTGCTGCTGCTACTACTACTACTACTACCACTTCTACTATTATTTATATTGCTACAAAAACCATCACATCCAACATCACCATTATCGCAACACTGCTGTCATCACCGACGCCGCCTCAACCTTAATCACAGCCACACACCATAACACATCACATAAAAAAAAAAAAAACGACTAAGCGTATCTGCTTTTTAAAAGCGATTTTAAAGCCAAAACCTCCGTCGCAATCGTTCCAGACCGCCCGATTGCAACTTTGCTGTTTCTACAACCATACCTACTGCTAAGGTTTAATGGCAACAAAACAAATATATCAATATGTAAAATATTTTTTTTTCTCTGGGATATGATTTTTTCCATGCAATCCGCCTTGCAAAGATTAAGTGGTCCCGTGCCAAATGATTTCAGCTCCTTCCTCGCTCACGTTAACAGCACCAGCCGTGACACTTGCCACACCACTAGTCTAATCAAACAAATCGCAGGCTGGATTAACGTACTCGGTAATTTTCTGGTAATTATGTCGGGAACTGAAGATGTCATACATGAATAAATGTTATTACCATCTCTAGTGATTACTTCATCGGACATTGCACTGACATTTGGAAATAGGCAGTGTCAGAAATAGTGAACATTGTTTCAGGTCAAATAGTGCAAACATGTTACTATTATACATGTAGATTCATATCGATTTGTTAAATCAATCACTGGGACCTCAATTCTACAAACACATGCTTGTTTAATCATTGATATTACATTCATTTCAATATGTTGTTTTGTTTCGTGTATTCGGTGACTCATAATAAAAAGCATTACACAATTAAAACTAAAACTTGTGTTACATTATTCCGTTCTCCCGTCAATAGTGTGTACGCAAAGATCAAGAAACATGTATTCACTTTTCGTTATTTGTAAGCGTTTCAATCATTTTTGGGCGTAATTTAGGCTTATACGCGCCATATCAGGACCTCTGACATATATGTCATTTACTATTAACACAAAATGACAAATGGTATAATGTGCTTCAACGTTCCTTCCCTACAATTATATCTACAAAATGTACGGAGCACATTAAACTACATTATGCCAAGTATGAACTTCGCGAGAGCTATTACAGACAATTATAATGTGTTTGCAAATCTTTAATTTCAGTGTTACTCCAATTGTCAATCACATGATGTCTGCATATCACATGCTACCGGCATATGTAATTCTCCTGATATGCATTTTTGTGTCTGCACATTTATGGCATACGATTGTATATGAATTGCTTCTTATGTGTCTGAGTGTCTATTTTTGTAAGGCTTCTGTGACACGAAAAACCTTGTTGGCATTTCCAAAAAACAACCACATTTTAGTGAATGTAAAAATTGTGCGTGTACTCGCTTGAGAAAGTCAACTTACTTCATCTTAAAGTAATGATGATAAATGTTTTCGTGATTTCGGTTCAAATGTTTCGGTTTCTCATAATGCTAACTATGAAAGGCGCGTAAATCTCAGAATTTTGCATAACAGGAAATATTCGTTTTCCAATGGGGCTGTTTTTGCAACTTGTTTTTCTAGACACATTAAATTGAAATAAACTAATCATTAAATTAATGACAAGATTCAACGTTGCCACAGTGTATGGCAAGAGCATTCACTATAAAATGGAAAAGTATAGTTCATTCTCAACCCAGTTTTTAATCACTAGTTTCATTTAAAGTATGCAATATCTCATCAATTAGAAGATACAATTTGAATGTGAAGCAGCAGTTGAATATAGTATGTGACGTAAACAAATCTGATTCCACTGTAATGTTTTATCTACCTGAAAGCAAGCAGATTTCATCAGCATAGTAAATTACTCCCTTCCAATAAGGTTTATATCTAGACCACTGCATATGTTAATATTCTTGCTTTATGCTGGTCAAATCAGCTGTCTTACACCTGTTATAACAGAAGTATTAATATAACAACAATTATTCAACCTTCCCATTTCCACCAGTTGAAGAGATGAACCGAACCCGCATGGTTGTACCAAACGCTCGGGTTTAAACCCCTTTTTTGATAAATGTAAAACAATATACATTGAGTATTTGTTTTTATTTTTGCTATACATTCTAATACATGTAACTAACGAACGTTATAACACATCTGCCCAACTCAGTACACGGGGGTCCTTCTTTGGAGTGATGGTATTTTTATACACCACTCACGAACTATAAATTTGTTGTTGTTCCGTGACTGAATCCATTAATCCTAAAAATGTGTGGGGTAATAATATCACCTTGGCGAAAACCACGGTGGTAGTTGCGTCAAACCATGTATCATTAGCTGTTGAAACAACAACACAGGTTTGTTGTGTGATGGTTACTATTTATGGTAAATTGAATTAAAAAAGATGAATAATCAGAAGAATCAAGAAACGAATAAAGATAATTATTTTGATAACAAAATAAAATTATGTTAAGAAATAATTGTCAATTTATGTGTATAGTGTATCGTGTAATAAACAAATATGTGAAGCGTTTAGATGCGAAGGAATGAAGCGACGATAGTTGTTTTTATGCCAACGATCAGCGATATTTTGAAAATAATGTACTATAGTAATGTTCTATGATGTTCTCAAAACTGGACTTCTTTTACGTGTTTTAAATTTTTTCTTTACCAACGAAATTTGTGTTAAAAAATCGACGAGTACCACAACAATACTAATTAACAAATAGCTGTAAAATGTTGATTTAGTTATGCAATATAATTTATCAGTTATGGTGTTAAAAATGCAAGTACAATTAAATTTAATTGTACATACTAGTATATGCCAGTTGCCCACAATATAGCACTTTTGTATAATAAGAAAAAGGTACAAACAAATGCATATATACAATATATGTGGTGTTTAAATATATCAGGGACCTATTTGTTTGTATAGGTCCCTGAATATACTGATTCAACAAGTCTGTCTGCTATATGTTTATCCTGGTGGTGTGTTATTGATTGAGTTACAATAATCAAATTTGTTGGAAACTTAGCAATAACAATGTGGATAGGAGCATCGTTTTAGAGCTTAGCATGTTCCTATTTTTAACTGGCCAGAAGATGCTGTACAGGACAGGTAATTGAAATGGACCACGATTGATTGAAACAAGTGAACCGTGTTCGATATATGGCAATTATGCTCTTCCAGAACGAGCGATAAGTACAGAAGCATTCCGAATGACGTAAATCACGTTCCCACTGAACGAGATACCGTTGAAGCCCGATGCCGTAATTGTTTTAAGGTAAATACGATGCCATTCTGAGTTTAGAATTCGCCCCGTGACCCGATGTCTATATAAAGATGAACTCTTTATCTTTATATATTTTTTTCTTTGTATAGCCTTAACCTTGTTTGGACATATTGCAAGCAGTTTTATAAATATCGGCGGCTTTAGAAAACTGACATTTATGACCCTACAGATGTACCTCAACCCATACTTCCGACCCATAAACTGTTTAAACGATTTTTAAACAAGAATGAAATAACGTATGCGCATGCACTGGGTTCCAGAAAATTGTCAAGTAGTTTGATGTCATTTGAAAGCATACCGTTAATTAGTTGTGGCGTAGTTGTGTTGTTATTTTAGTTCGTTTGATGTTCCCTTCAATTGGCACAGGTGACCATCGACCTTGTTAAACCTTCTTTGAAAAGGTGCAACGGATTTCAAAACTAATAATGTACATGAAATTATTGAAATTATAATGCTGTTGTTTGAAGACCGTTTCGTTTCAACGGTACAAAACATGCTTTGCTTGCTTTAAAATAGGGATCATAAAATTACGCATCATTTGCGATCGTATCCATAACGCGTATCATTAAGTAGAAACTATTCGTTATAACATGTACTAGTATACGAGTATATTGTTAATGAACATAATACTTATTGTATTACTAGAAAGGTACAGCGGGGTATTTGACGCAAGATGGAACCTTTGGAAGAAAGACCAGTTTTCGTTATATTGTCGTTTTACATTAAATTTCGTTACATTGTCTTAATATAAGTCAAATAAGTTTGATCTGTTAATTTCTTTCTAGAAAGGTTTCATGAACTCTTTATCTTTTTATTTTGTTTATTTGTATAGCCTTAACCTTAATTGGCCGCTACAGAACCCTCATAATTGCCTGCATATGTTACTCTACATTAAGCATCGTGATTTCAACAAATCACTTACTTGTTACAACCGTGAACAATGTGATCACTGTTTTCGCAATTGTGTACATTGAGATCTTATTCTTCACACATCACTATCTTACCCTCATACTTTCTGTGAAGTTTTGGATGGCATCCAGTCAATGCCATGACATTATATTCCTAAGCGATCTTTTCATTTTGGCCTTTCTTATTATTCAACATTAGACTGCGACACGTGTGGTCTGTGATGCCTGCCCTGTTAAACATCGTAGGCAACAATAAAACACCGGTACAATGTAATGTAACATTACAAAAATAATATAATCGCTAAGCACCAACCTCAATGATTACCGGTAATTAATTTAAACATAATTTATTGCCAGTTAATCTTTCACGGCCATGTACTTTATTTCAGGAAATATAGTGCTCATTAATGTTTATTTGCTGAGAGCTTAAGATTAAGTCGTAACTTTTTAAAAGTTGTCTTAAGATATTTAATCAGTCACGGCCCATGTTCTTGACAGGTATGTGAACAATATTTTGAACAATATTATTCTGCCGTTACGTCCAATTGTGGTAATGGGTTGAAAGCGGCGCATTTATTTTCAGTTTAAACAGAAACGTAGAGGTACCGAAAAATGAGCATCGCTTTGTGAAAATGTGATTGAATGCATGTGCGTAAAGTGTCGTCCCAGATAAGCCTGTGCAGTTCGCACAGGCAAATCAGGGACGAAACTTCGCCAAAATTGGATTTTCGTCAAGAAGAGTCTTCCTTTAAAGTTTAAACGAAAGATACAATAAATGCGGAAAGTGCCGTAACTGATAAGCCTGTGCGGACAGCACAGGCTAAACTGGGGCGACACTTTACGCACAATGTATTAAACCCCTTTTTCACAGAGTGCGGCCCAAATCTGTGTGAACATGACGACAATACGTACTGACAAGGGTGCCTCCATTTCTTGTTATTTGCGCATTAACCGTCAGTGTAGTTCTGCTGTTAGCCACCACTTGATGCAAGTTGCTATTCTCTCAGCAACCACGTGTGCACCGGTTACCCCGCTCGATGGTTGTTTTCTTTTTTCGATTGATTATTTCTGGATTATGTCAACAGCAGGAGTCACTTAATGCAGATCTTTAAAATGTTTTGTTGTAAAATGAACGGTCAACAATAAAATGATAAGTATAATGGCAAGCTAAGACTGTACTTTTTCTTAAGCGCACTTTCTGAACCTACTTCTTGGTCTATAGTATGTATGTGTTATATTCATGTATAAAATACATAAACATGTACTTCTTTGGTCATAATAATCGTCATAACAGTAAGATTTCGGAGCCAACATTTTGTAAATGAGCAACTTGTCTATAACATTTATAATTGATCGCGTTTTCATGCATTTAACTACAAAATGTTTTCCAAACTGCAAGACATAATTCTTGTGAGATTTGTTAGAAACGTCATCGAATTCCTCAGAGTACACGTCCACTGATATACTGTTTTTAACGATATTTACTTTGTTTAAAGCTCAGGTATTTCCCTGTCGTTCGAATAATAATGTCTACCCGCAACAAGCCCCTCCACAAACATCAATATCACGGAAAACGAGAGCGCTGATGGCGTTGAAAGCCTAGTTGCAAGATACAGGGAAGTTGCTGCTGAAGTAAATGTTAAGGGAACAGTTGACTGAATGAAAAACTAAAAGGCTATCAAGAAGAAAAGTTATTTTTAAGATTAAGTGGCGAATTTCTCAAATCAATAATTTTCAAACAAATACCGACTATTTTAATAGATAATCTTTCCATTTGCATCAGTGTTTGAAACGCTAATGAAAAATAATTACCCAAGCCTTTCAAAATTTAAGCACGGACGGATCTGTATGGAACTATTTTTTTTTACAAATGAAAACAGACGCTTACATAAAACGTAGTATTTATCGCTCATGCGTAAATCCGAAAGGGCGCTCGCTTTTGCCAATAACAGGATTTTACCAACTAAATTTGTTTTGTTATTGGAAAAACCTTCTCCTGAAATAAACAATTTCACAACTGAATATTTTAACATTTTGCCCCTTGATTTTTAGTCGCCTCCATTATTTTTCGCTGGTTGTTGTCTGTTTATTTTTCCAAGGTTTCCAAAATGTTCTTTTTTTAGAAACGGAAATTCCAAATCGTGACGGATGCGAATGGTTACAAAATGACATAACTATGAAAATAAATACGTAGAATTACATTATTTCACGCATACCATTATGCAACCATCCGTTTTCTTTTCTGACTTGATACATTTACAGCTTTCCATTTAATATTGTACAGACACAACACTCGTCCAGAATTCGCGCGAATCCATTAAATTCGATGCACATTAAAACCGTTTATAGCTATACTCGTAACGTTTCAGCGTTAAAGGTATTATTGGCTTTGCACATAAACAAGGATAGAATTCCAACATACAATCCAAATAAAGTGTTTGAAGTTTTAAAACACATTGCGGTCGCCTATTTGCATAAAATATATTGTTTGTCAAAGTATCCGCCATTTTACATTTGTAAGCGTTATATGCAGACGTGCACAACAGATTGAATTCAGAAAACAGATTTTTTGTGCAGATTGTGTATCATGTGTGAACAGTGGGAGATGTTTATTTTGCGGCTCTATTATAATTTGTAATACAGATGTTTGTTGCAGATTATGATGGTTATGAAACCCTATTCGTCTGCGTCAAGAATTTGTCGTAAGAATTGTGGTAAGCGTTAGAAGCAGACGTGCACAGTAGATTTAGTTCTGAATACAGATTTCTGAATACAGTTTTGTAGTGCAGATAGAATTATTTTACGAACGAAATTTGTTTTAGGTTATAAGAACGTTTTTTTCACGTAAAACTGTCTAAGACAAATTCACTAAAAACGGTGTCAGCAATATTCTTGGAAGAAAATGTTAGAAAAACGTTTCTAAATGAAAAATTGTAAGAATTAACATAAACTATATAAAATAGATATTTCGTCTGATTTTTTATCAGGTAAGGCTTCATAATAGGCAACCATTCGAAGTGTGATTTCGAAATGTTGCATTAACATAAGCCTAGTTGCGTTGCAACTAGGCTAAAAACCAATAACGCTGCAGCCATACAGACCAACGAGTGTTTTGGAGTTATTGCCAAAATCGATCGTACAAGGTGCATAACTACACCGGTACATTTTATTCCATCCGTGCCCTCAATGAACCCATGGCGCTCTTGGGCTTTGAACATGCTTGCGTTAACAAGTGAACTTGCCAAGAACCGAGTATGGGTTTCCCCATGAATAGCAAATGTCTTAATTAACACACCGGGTCTGGTATTCGCACGCACCTGAAGCCCCCAATGTGTTCGTGCGTGTAGTACAAACGAATAAACCTGTATTCTGGATTATTCTGTAGTTTCAAAGCATCTTCAGTGTCCTCGCATGATAGCCAACTATTATTCGCAGTTTATGAACAACTTTGCAAGGTGAAGAAGAGTAAAGAAACATTTCAGGTGCTAATCAGTTGTATTCTTCCCGGTTAATTGAGTTCTTGCCGCTCTTTTAATATTCAGGTGTACAACTACGTTGAGTTCATTTCGTGGTTTGAACCTCCTCTTGAAGGGTTCATTGATGGTGATCATAAGTAAGTGCCAATAAAATTCGCATTGATCCGGTAATGGTGTATCTATCAGGTAATGGTGTATCTAAATTCGCCTTAGGGTTCAAGCGGTTCGTTTCTTGGAAAATAACGACTTCCGACGTTACAGAGTGATATACTTTTTTTTATCGACGCATACATCTTTCTTCATATTTGATGGTGTAATTAATAACTTTTATAAATTTTTACTAGTAATACCAAGCGTTTTTCTATACAAAACAGACATTTTAAGTAAGGTCTAGTAGGAAATCTTATAATTGTATTGTATTGTATTGTATTATCCCTTTGCACGAATAGGCCTTTCCTAGAACAAGGTAACTTCCTTGTTCACTTTCGGTGACATTTCACGATTGTTGGGCATATTTATATATACTGACATATCGAATATCTACCAATAAATATTTGAGCAAGTTAACCATATGTATGATTTCGAGTATTAAAATTGGTTAATGTCGTTAAAACGAACTTATACAACTCGTTTTATTTGATTGTTCTTTTTAAATTGAGTATTATCTAAATGATTTGTGTACATGTATATTGACAACTTTGTGAGCGTCACTATTTGATTAGAACCTTATATTGTTTAATACGAAAATGTGTTAGCCAAATGTTTAAAAGAGAAATAGCGTTTAACTTTGTGGATTTATTTTTCTTAATTTATAAATTTGGATAAGAGATGGAAAACAACGCTTTATTCTCCCCCGATGCCTTATGTCCTATAATACACACAGTGAAAAGTACTCGTATTATTGAATTTCATTAAATGTTTTGCCTTTAAATCATATTGATTTTTATTCTTTTAATGTCCCCGGTATTTATTAAAACTGGGCACTTTGCCTTTCACTTGAGACAGAGAGGTCGGTGAAAACGGAAACTATTTAAAACATCGTAAAAATACACATACGAATTGCCTTTTTTTTGAGCTGTTGGCATACATGTTTTAGCGCTTTGCGAATAGGTAACCATGCAGTATTACAACCTTTGGGAATTGCAAATGTACAATGACCACTTTACGACTTTTAAACTAAGCAAAGAGCTTTCGTCCGAACATCATGTTTAGACTGTTGTCGTAAACTGTCAAATACTTACATAATTGCAACACCAAACTATAAGTACACTCATTATTAGGCCATTTTCGTGTATATAACCAAATGTTCACCTAGTGTAAGCTCGGTGATACACACTTATTCGGAAAAGGCCGATTATTTATTTTTTGAGTGCTGATTGCCCTTTAATAATTAGATCACACTAGTAATGTTTTACAACGGATATATTTTGACTTGTTTCAATAGGTTGCATCGTTTAACCAAATCTTGTTTTGAATGTTTTGATTATTGCAATCAAGAACATATGGGAAAATTGTACTAAATGGAAAATTGAAAGCGCGTATCCTATGATCTTTTTTAATCTGAAGGCTACACAGAACTTACAATGTTCGGTGGCTACACACTACTGCGCTTCATTTGGTTACTCCAGTGAGTCTGCTACCGGTATGTTTTTACTACTATAATAACGTTTACATGTGAATGATTGCGATAGTACTTTTTGTTCTTACTGTTTGTTACTCGCCTTTTACTTTTCTTGTGTTGCCATATAGTTTATATCATTAAATAAGAAACACCACTGTTAGAAAGTCCAAAAGATCACATGAGCTGGCCAAATTACATTGGAATTGAGTTCCGCCTTTAACGAATTCAGTTAGGTACCATGCATATTATACCGATATCGTAAAAGGAGCGCGTATCATCATAACTGTTTAAAGTTTAACTTTATTTACAGAAGTTGAAACTGAAATTCATTCAAGCAAATATTAATTTCAGTGTTCACATATAACAGTGAACATGTTTAATTCCCTGTTACATTTGAAAGGCATTTTCATTTCCTTAACAATTGACACGTGTTTTGTCCAGGATAATTAACGACAAAAACCTTTTCCTTTTCATATATTTATTCACGCATGGACGGGTTTCAAAACCAATGTTTTCAAACAGTAAGACTTAGTAATTATCATAAACATTAAGAGAATGCATAGCAGCAGTTGATATCCTTTCCCTAACAAATAGATGTACGGTTTGTTTTGACAAAGGGTATACCACCGGAAAGAAACTATCCCTTTTCCCATGGAACCACCCTGCACATTTGGTACACATCGCCCACAATGTCATTTGTAACCTTTGACCACTTGGTTATATATAAACCGTCCTTGAATTATAGTTTTTGTGTGAAGCCCCGTTTACAATAACATGTTGTTTTGCGTTATAGGTGGGTTTCTCGATTTCGTACACTAAGTCCGGATTGTGGAACAGTAGGCATCTATCTATGGGAATAACGATATTTATAACCTCTTACTACCGGTTATGTGAACAACATGCGTGCCACTGAAAAATGTGGGGACAAACCAAAAACTTTTTCCACAAAAGTTAAAAAAATAAAGGTTTTATTGATATTGTTTAAAAACATATTGGTAAACCAGCCTTTTAACCCTTTCTTCGGAACAAGCTATTTATGCTCAAAGTTAAATTCTAAATACGTAAAGAAGCAAAGCGATGGGTGTACTTCGGTAAAATCAGGTCAAATTGACCATATCTAATTCAGAGCAAAGCATTTGCGTGTATACATTACTTGTTCCGTCATTGCGCTTTTCCATCAACACACGATTTATTTTTTGGCAGTCAGTCTTTAACCATTACCGCAAATCTCCCCACTTCCGAATTCAACCATCCTCGGGTAANTGACCATGTTGGGAAAACATGGATACCATCTGGAGAAGACCAGGAAACCTTATATGAGCAGTGACTTTATAATTCTTGCTAAATGTTTCGGCTATGTATCATCTGTCACCATAAATCAGGCCACCACAGAGTGAGTGATCATGTGATGCCCTTATATATGACGCGTATGAGTTGAATTAAATAAACCACGTCAATGAATGACGTGGCTTAGACGTTTTGTCACACGAACAATTACGTATTTTACGTCGATAATCATAATTGTATGAGTTGTTGTATATAAACGACAGTATTAAAACGAGCGGATTTTTTTTATCTTGTTATCAATTTACACAAAACAATTCCAGGGCGGCGAACTAAACTGTATAAGTAAATGAACAACAATCAATGATTTAATTAAAAAGACCACATGTGTATAGATCTATGTCCAAGTCGTGTATCAAATGCAAACATATTGTTCGTCGTGCATTGTGCAAAGAGCAAAGGGTCATGGCAATTTAGAATTATGGTCTACTGCGATTGGTTTCCGACAATCTCATGGGGAAAGAACATAAACACGTTTACATGTGTGTTGTTTCCGGAAGTGTTGCCTTGAGAAAACGAGACCTTGTCATGCAACCAAGCCCTACATTAGGAAGAGTCGTTTATACCATTGCTCGTGCGGCGATGTCCTACGGAAGCGGTCGGAGCCATTGTGGCAGGAGTCAATACCAATCGGAAATTGTTCGTCCGTGTTATGCGTTGATTTTCTCGATTGTCATTATTTAACTTCGTCGGTTATAGCACTGGCCGTTTTTTTTTATGTGACGCAGCGGAAAAACGGCGGGCTAAATCTAATCACCCCTTTCTGTATCGCAACAAGGAAACACTGTATTAGTTATTGCAACAAGACAATACAAGAAAGAGCAGAGGCAGCATCACCGACAGTAGTCCTTAAATGATAGTATTATCAGAGACGTAGAAACGTCTCTGGTATTATTGAGTGTAATCAATAATGGCACTTATCCCTAACGTTTTTAATTGTTGAGATTTGTCTCGATAATTATACTAGTTATTGCATTTGGAAACTTTTTCGGTTGTTTGTTGCCTTTCTGTCATTAAAATAACGGGTACTTTGTATAACGCAAAAGTGATTCCAGACATATGTTTTTTATGGTTGTCTTCGCAAAATCCGCGTGGCACATTGCTAATAGTGTTGTAACCCTCGTAGCAAATTCGTTGCTGGGTAATTTTTCTAAGGTCGGCTTTTCTTCGTAACGACTTCTGTTACGTGTCGCTATTAGTTGTAATTTTACCATAATCATTGTCTCAAATACCTGCTGATAGTATTGTTTTAAAAAAGGAATTCCATAAATAATTTGATAATACGTGATTCTTCAAATGGGTACCTTTTTGTCACTCGTGAGTACCAAGTGTGTAAATAAAATTGTCCATAAACTATAATGTGCGAAATCTCGAAACTTTTTTGCTTTGCATACGGATGCCTTTCGATCCATTTTGCTTTGTGGACACATGCCCTTTAGAGGCCCATGTCTTACCGGATTGAGTGATGTTCAATTATCCAGGGAATACCTACAGTTTATTATATGAGCCTCGCTCTGTGAAAAGGGGGTTTACTTTTTATTTTACAAGAGGATGTCTTAATTTGTTTAGTTATTTGTAACGCTACATGTTAACTCGTGTTATTTAGCGTACAGACTTTATTTACCAAATAATAACATTTTAGCGTATAAAACACAAAACATACTCCAAAATTATCAGTAATCATAGAACAATGTTTTGAAGTAGATTCTTTAAAAACGAAATACGTTTAACCTTTAAAAACTTGAAATAGAAACTCAATACAATATTTTAGTGGCGGAGAATTCTGCTATGTATATATATATGTGTGTGTGGATCATAATCTAATTGTGTCGGTTAAATAAGCTCAATTTTAAGATGACTCCTCTCGTCATATTGACGATTGGCGATATATACCTTTGTAAACCGTTGAGCGCCCTGCAAATGTGATACACGCAATGTCAAAGCTCTAACTAGCGTTGCTATGGAGAATGATAAGTGGTTGTCATCGCGAGTGACGTCAACGTTGTTAGCGACATATGTTATATCACTTTTGATTCGCCATATAGAGCGCGCGTTCCGACACAGTTTATTATTGACAGTGTTTGTTATTCGAAAAACATGATGGACTTCCATGAAACGCACGTTTTTCGTAGCGTGATTAGGTTATTATTATAAAACCTGATCAGCATATTTGTATGTGTTTTAGCTCACCCGAGCATGAAATGCTTGTTGAGTCTTTGTGCTCGTTTTTTGTCCGTTCTCATTAGTCGTGCTTCGATTTTGTTAACTAATGATATTACTTTTACCACCAACTAAATAACACTTTACAGCTCTTATCCTCTACAAAAGTGGTCCTCTGCAAAAGTGTATGGATCCGGTCTGTTGCACAAAAAGATTAAAAATAGGTCTTTGAAAATGACGATTTTTAAACGACATATCCTCTTGAACTACTGGGTGGAATTGATCAAACTTTAAACTCGGCACATATGATCATTGTGGGGTCCTCTTCAAAAGTTCAATAGGACAACATGAAACTGTATTTGAATAGGGAGAAGAACCATACAAGACCCTTTTTTTTTCGTTCTAATCCAGTTCGAATACATGTACTTATTATAAATGTTGAAGTACATGTATATTATTCTATGTAAAACAGTGTGTATTGTTTGAAAAAAAATGTTTAAACTAAAAGTTAAATAAATGCTTCCGCTTCGTTGTATAATTAAGTAACTTTAGGTAAATAGCTTTTGGCTGATAAAGTTGAGAGCGACTTCACATAAACTACTTGAATTTCAGTCAGATTTACGTAAGTGATGTTTGAAATGTCCTCTGCAAAAGTTATATTAGACTTAATAATTATAGTATAAGCAGACCTATGGTTGCCTACGAACTAATTGGAAAATAGTTAATATACTCGAGCCTCGCTCTGTGAAAAGGGGGTCTAATAGATGTGCATTAAGTGTCGTCCCAGAAAAACCTGTGCAGTCCGCACTGGCTAATCAGGGACGATACTTTCCGCTTTTATGATATTTTTCGTTTAAAGAAGAATTCTTCTTAGAAAAAATCCAGTTGAGACAGAAAGTGTCGTCCCTGATTAGTATGTTCGGACTGCACAGGATAATCTGGGACGACACTTTACGCACATGCATTACACTCCATTTTCACAGAGCGATGCTCATTTATAAAAAATACTTAGCCGGATTTAATTGAAATTGCAAATAGTTGTTATTTGACACTGAGTCTCTTTAATAATAACAGATTTATTACGGTTATTAAAGCTGCTTTGTAAACTCGATTATGATCTTTACAGCGTCCAAATGCCTTATGCAATTTATGGCAGTTCACAGACCTGGATTTCACCCCATCTGGTATAATGCGTTTGTGCGTGCACTGCTTATGAATCTATCTATGAATAAGAACATCAAATTTACTAGAGATGGCGCCAATCAAAATAGGTTGCTTTGCATCAATACAATGCAACATTACTAGAGTAAAATATGGTGCAGATTTTCTTTTATTGAATGATGGTTTTGGAAAATCAATTACATGTTTTGTTTTAAAAATATAACGTGTTTAATGGTTGAACTCTGTTACACTGAAACGCGAGTTGTAAAACTTGCAATACGTTTAAGATTATTTGTGAATGAAACGTGTTTAATGGTTGAACTCTGTTACACTGAAACGCGAGTTGTAAAACTTGCAATACGTTTAAGATTATTTGTGAATGAAACGTGTTTAATGGTTGAACTCTGTTACACTGAAACGCGAGTTGTATAACTTGCAATACGTTTAAGATTATTTGTGAATGAAACGTGTTCATGTTGCAACCATGCACAAATATTCATTTAATTTTTTTATTGAGGGAGCATTTTATTCAGTTAAGCGTATTTAATTGAATTTAGCTGTTCCTGATTGGTTTTTAACTTTCCACAAAAGGCGATCAAATGCAATCCAGTATTGTATTAATCGATGAATCTATTGGATCACTGTATTACAAATGAGATCCTAATGTATAACGTTAACCATCATTATACAGTTCATACACCGACGTTGTAAAGGTAGTGAAATGTTTGTGAAGCCATAGTTAGCAACTTAAATGTGACATTGTCATTCTTTGATACTTCTTATCCAAGCAACATGTATGAGACGCGCTCTGAGAAAAGGGGGTTGAATGCATGTGTGTGCAGTGTCGTCCAAAATTAGCCTGTGCAGTCCACACAGGCTAATCAGGGACGACACTTTCCGCTTTTGAAAGACTCTTCTTGACGAAAATACAGTTTAGGCGGGTGTCGTCCCTGATTAGCCTGTGCGGACTGCACAGGTTAATATGGGACCACATTTTACGCACATGCATTAAACCCCCTTTTCACAGAACAAGGCTCATATAAACTCATTGGCATTTCTAAGGCATCACTCAATCAATGGATTCCGCCAAAGTAACACTATAATTGAACGAACAATATCATTTAACGAGCAATATCATTAAACGAGCAATATCATTAAACGAGCAATATCATTTTAAAATACAAAAGTATCAAAATGACACGCTCTACAAATAGTTACGTTCAGTGAAAATTCTGAAACCGTTTATAACAATTAAACTTGCTCTAAATAAGGATCATTTCTTGCTTCTAAGCATCTAGTATGTCAGCTCAATGTTATAATGACAACTTGACACATTATTCTTATCGAGGACCCATAATAGTTTATGAATAGCGATGGAATGTTCACCCCAAGTACTGGCCCGTTCAAGGCCGAATCAACGATATAAATCATACGCATTATGTGACAGGCAACGACTACAATTAAAACATATTTTTTTTTTATTAAGCTTCATACATAAAAGACATCAAAGTTCATATCAACATGACCATCTTTCGACTTTCTGTGTTAAGCTACGTGCATAAAAACATCTAATTTCATATACACGTGTCATTTCGTGCCATGATTAATAGTATTTCAGTCATATCAGTTCAGTCAGTTAACATGAAACACGCTTTCCCATGGAAAGCTTTGTCAATATATGAGTTTACCAGTAAACTGTAAAGGCAGTAACTGACAACTACCACTCTTGATGTTAATGTAATGTCTCGTGTTAAACACTCTTTCACATTATTTGTAATCATAGCATACACGCTATCCTAATGTAGATGGATCGGTCTACATGAATTCAATGTTATTACAATTATATAGAGGATATTTGTTGGAATCGGTGGACTATCGATTTTATTTCATGAGTGATCATAGAAAATTAAATTTTAAAGAGTGGCGCAGCCACGAGTGAAAATATATGTTTTCTATGATCACGATTGTTTTATCTTAAACATGTGCAGTTTAGCTTTTTTGCGTTTTCATTCGCTACTCTTTGTTTGACTGACCAATCGCGTTACGTTATTTTGCTGAAATGACGTTGCAACGTCAACTGAGGTCACGCGATGTGAACATCTCACGATTTATCAAAACGTTTTGGTAAATAAGTTGTTGTTTTTTTCGCTGAGTATCANAGAAATAGTAGAAATAGTAGTAGCACTAGTAGCAGTACCACTAGTAGCAGTAGCAGCAGCAGCAGTTTCAGTAGTAACATCATAAGGAAAAGCAGTAGCAGCAGTAGCAGTATCAGAAGTATCAGTAGTAGCTGTTCTAGTCGTAGCAGTAACTGTATCAGGAGTCATTCATGAGCAGTAGCAGAAGTGTAGTTGTAATCACTTATTTAGCTGTATATAATATATATCTGAAATATTATATAATCATTTCAAATGTATTCTATGTTATATTTTAACAGTAGTATGACTGTTATTACGCTTTCTGTATGAAACAGCGATTCCCATCGAAGTTGTCAGAAAACGCATTCTGATAACAGCGATTTAAGATTCGGCTCCTGCGTGATTCTCTAATCTTGCCAGCCAGCCGTTAAAAACGCAGAATCATTACCTTCGTAGCCTAAATGGCATCCTGAAGGCTTTGTACAATTCACATTCTGAGCACAAAAAAAAGGTTGTTGTAAAATAGTTCCTCTGACTTCCTCTGCCTCTGAATATTGATTTCTAAAAGAGAGGACTCAACACGGAACTAGTCCTGTCCTGAAATAAAGAAGCTGTCGGCATGCATAACTTGCATTTTTTTTTCGTCGTAGCTGTTTAACCCAGCTTTTCACTTTCAATGACCCTTTACGTAACGCCAACAGACCCAAATGAATACACTTCATGCGGACTACTCACATTGCCGGTTAATTCCACCCCCAAGACTTGCAGGGTCAGTGCTGGGTCAGTAAATCGTAAGGGGAAGACTGAATGTACTATCGATGAAGGCCTTATGTTGAAAACACAGTATTGCTTTCAAGATATCAAATAACACGAATTTTAGGGGAAAAAATGAGTCGGTAGATTCCATTTGTCTTGTTTCGTGAGACAAAACTACCGAAATAGTACAGTGTCCATGATAAAAGGGAAATCGTTTAATTATCTAGCCATCATGTGTGACACATGTATGCAAGCTACCGACATTTGCCAGTTTTCTTTAAATAACAATGTGACTTCAATTTTCTATCGGAAAATATCGTGGTTTGATGTTCCATTTACTAGACGAAATGAGATTTGTTAAAGATCAGCGTCATGCGAAAATGGGTCTTTTGGAATATGTTGCCAGCATAGCTCCAGCCCAGCCTGCGCATCCACGCAGTCTTCTCATGATATGCATACGGAATGTGCTACTCTGGAGATACCACGAAACATTGCGTGCTTTTTTATTGTGGAAAGCGTAGCCCCTGACCAGACTGCGCAAGTGTGCGGATTGGCATGAGCTACGCTGGCCGCATATGCCATAAGACCAATTTTCGCATGACGCGGATTTAACAGTGTTATTTGAATGCGTGGAAAGAAAACTGCGTTTTAATCAAATATCAAATACCATATGTTTCGATGACGAAGAAATAAATTCATAATAAGCCATGTGAGGCCACATATGGTGTGATCACACGTAGTACAATTTGTATCTACGAACACTATTATGTGGTTTAATATAAAAATGAGGAATGATTTAGCTTACGGCTGGTATTAAATTGTATATACATTTTTAAGGCATATGCTACTGAATGCCATAAAGGTGATCTAACGTTCATAAACAAGGTTAATGTGATTGTTTTATTGAGTTAGTTGTAAAGCAACTATATAGCAAGACGAGCATATTTCTCCAAGTCTTCATTTTAATAACTATCACACAAGTCATGCAGGC
The DNA here is from genome assembly GCA_007657795.1 of Dreissena rostriformis. NCBI lineage: Eukaryota > Metazoa > Mollusca > Bivalvia > Myida > Dreissenidae > Dreissena > Dreissena rostriformis. Next base: position 34,173 of record VMBQ01001174.1, on the reverse strand, counting down.
ATAATGTTGTTCATGAATTTAAGGAATACAATCTTGCACATTAAACATGTTTAAATGAAGTGAAGCATTTCAGTCATAAAAACGTGAAGGCTAAGGTGTTCAGTCTTTCCTATGCACAAACACACGCATAACATCTCATGTCATTCGTGTTAATGATACAAACCCATTTAATGTTTTGCCGACAAATGCCACTTGGCCATCCGTGCTCATACAATGAGAGATGTATTTTATACTGTATATAAGCAATCCTCGTAGTATGAACAAATATAACGACAACAATAGAACTCTCCAAATGATTAACTCGGTGTCAATTTTACCAAAACGTGAAAAGGTCCTTTAATGTCTTCAGACTTGCAAATTGAATGAGTTCAATACACTGTCAGATCTTACATCATGTATAACTTACATGTTTAGTGGTTGCCCGTTAGCCTGGGCCAGTAGATTTTAGCCGAGGAAACTCAATTTCAAAAGTTGGTAACAGTAGGGCTTAAAAGCAGGGCAACTAGCGTTTTCAAAGCTTGAAACAACTCAATACATTTAAACATAGAATACAAATTGGCTGTTGATCAATTAGGCCTAGGATATGATTCAATTCCGGCTCACAACAAGACATGATGCATTAAAAGTCTGCCATGTCGGCAAAATTGTTGCTCAATAATTTAAAGAAAATAAATAAAGTATTAGATACACATAACACAACATGTACATGATTCTAGGCTTGTTATATTTTAGCAAGGCAACCATAATTCTAAAGATGTTTTCCAGTGCAGCTACCAATTGCGAAAAAAGAGACATATTGTTGTTATGTTGTCTAAGTTATCTCTATAAAATATTAATATGAGGATAAGCAGTGCACGGACCTGTGCTTTAAGACACACGCTTAATAAATTTGAATGGGTTGTGTTCATTTCAAACTTGCGATATAAAAAGCTATAACATAATTTTGAAAACTGAGTTGCGTCTAAGATTATGCAATAGCGAACAACTTCAGTGCCTTCAGCGCTTTGGTTAATTAAATAACTTAGAACCCTCAATTTTCTACCTTAATTTCAAAGTCAGAATATACGCCGAATATCTTTTTTTAAGTTTTTTCTTGTCACACATTTTGATAACATATCACATGTTGATCATGATTATGATTATGCTTCTGCTGCTGCTGCTGACGATGATGATGATGATGATGATGATGATGATGATGATGATGATGATGATGATGATGATGATGATGATGATGATGATGATGATGACGATGGCGACCACGAAAACGACGACGACGACGAAGACGACGACAACGACGATGATGATGATGATGATGATGATGAGGAGGAGGACGACGACGACGATAACTATCACCAGTATGTAGCAATATAAGCACGGTCTGTATTCTATATACTAGTGTATTAGATAAATTCCATGACATCCATACGTATAAAAATGTAAACGTGCTGGTTCTTGGAACGCTTGGCAAGCTCGTAGTGTTGTATGTCTTCAATATATTGATCATTAGTAATGAGAAGTACGGGAGATCTGGCTGTGCTTAATATTGAATTCAACGTTGCCTAGACGCTGTGATGAGGTTATTCCTAAGGAGGGATGACGTAATGGCGAACAAATTTAATGATTATAGCTCTACGTGTTGAAAGACAGAGAACGTGTATATTTAATCAAAACGTAATATGACCCAAAATTATGAAGAATAAGTCTGTTATGTGGGAAAATTAAAGCTTCGATTTTACCCTTGTAAACAATTTGATCCACTTTTCTCACTCATGTGGAAAAATGTGCGTTAAACTAAACTACTGGGTTAACGCAAGCTTACACATTTACACGTTTATTTTACACCCAGCTCATTAACAAATGCGAGAAGAGATGTAATAGAAGTAGTTTCACCCGAAATACAGATCTGGTTGCACATATTCCGTTTGGGAAAAAGATAAGGGGTTTATAATAATACACTCAGCACATTTACAAATGTCAAAGAGGTACAATAACAATTAGAAACATAATACAGGTGAGGTTGTACACTTTCGACTTTTTAAATTGATATTTGGTGTATTATTACACTCATATTTGGTGTATTATTACACTCATATTTGGTGTATTATTACACTCAGCGCAAATGTGTTACAAAAGGTCATGCTTTGTGTGTACTGGTTCCAGAAGTTGAGCTTTCAGAAAGGACCGTGTCGAGATATTTTAACAGGGGGGTTTGTCTACCGGGTTGTTATTTTATTCTCTTTAGGACGGCATTAACAATTTTACTAGGTAATAAGGCGTTTGTTCTTCTCCCGTATTCATCAAAGAGTTGACATTTACACAGTTGCCGATACATATGTATTTTGTAGGAGTTAGTTTCTTAAGTACATCGCAAAAAAAGTACATTTAAATAAATAACGAAATACGTCGACAACTTCTCCGGTATCACACAAAACATACATTTGATCACTTCGTTCAATATTATTCCAGCTAAGCTTCTCGATAGCAGATAGGAGGGTGATTATTACACTTCCTAAAATTTACAATACTTTGTTTTCAATATAGTGGCAGGATTTCAAGATATTGCCTATATGTGTTTGTTCCATTTTGTATACACGGTTATACAGACATGCATTTGCATCAAAAGAACGTTGCTGTGCAAGTTCTTCATATATTGGTCTTTAAGACATTTTTCATTTTTTAAGCAATATAAATAGTCTCTAGAACCAACGAGGTGTTGATTTATCCACACATGGTCTTAGCCACATTCATCAATAATAGACATAACTTAGGACAACCAGTTAATCTGGCGTTTTGAGTTGCGGCAGAGAGCATAAAGGTATATATCATAACAGACAATTTATCATTGTTTGAAATCAAGTAATACCAGAAGCTTATTGTTTTCTTTTCAATAGTTATACATGCAGGGTATCTACGATGATCGCCACACACAATAACGTGAGGAGTACTATGTTAAACAAGGAGAATGTGTTTCATAAAGCCTCGTATTATGATATGTGTCGTGTTCTGAGAAAACTGGGCATAATGCTTGTGCGTAAATTGTCATCCCAGATTAGCCTGTGCAGTCCGCACTGGCTAATCAGGGACGACAATTTACGCTTTTATGGAATTTTTCGTATAAATGATGTCTCTTCTTAGCGAAAATCCAGTTAAGGCGGAAAGTGTCGTCCTGGATTAGCCTGTGCGGACTGCACACGCTAATCCAGGACGACACTTTATGCACATGCATTTTGCCCAGTTTTCTCAGAACACGACACATATAACGTAATCAATAATAGGCGTATCTTTACACAGAATTACCTACCATTCAGTTCGAGACAGTTTCCATGGCTATCTTGCGAACATCAGCGCCTGACTATGAAGTTGTTGGTCGTTGAGGGTGTCATATCCTGAACTGAGGGACTCGGTTGACCGCTGTATTTCTCTGATATTCGTTTCAGAAACGCATAGTCTCTGATCCTTGTCGTAAACTTCAACAGTCAGATCACCGATTTTTCAACAGGATCGAGTTGTTTGTCCAGCTTATCTCATTTATTTAGGCATTTCTCTAAGTGTTAATCTCACCAACATTTTCCTGCATTTTATCAATTTTACATATAAGCTTATCAAACTCGATAACGGTGAATTGCTTTCCTATGAAGCTGCTAGAATTTAAGCGGTGTTGTGGTCGAGGTACGAAAGGTCTTCATCGAACGAGGATTCAAACCCGGCTTTGGTGCGCTTGAGGCATCGTCTGGTGCTATCCGGTTTGGATGTCGCCTAAGGGAAAGCAATTGATGCAAGAAGAACTGAAATATGCAACGCGCAACCAAAGATGTATAGATCATTGCCGCAACGCATAGACAGGCAAGAACATGTACCGGTTATGCTCATGGTTACAATATACTAAATAATCATCAATCACCAATCATCAAAACATCATATTTTCCTCGAAGGCATGTTTTACACTTTAGGCTGTTGTTCTGGTTTTATCGTCTGGAGATATTGCTAGGGTAAGCATAGGTGTTCACTACTAAATCCCTGAAATAGGATAAAGTTAGAGATTAAAGTAAAAATTGGCACTGAAAAAGATTACAATCCACTAGAAAACGGCAGACAAAAAGAAGGTGCAAAAACAGTCGATTTTATTTGAGTCGAATTCTTTTTTGGATTGAACATGACATATCTTTTTTATTGCTTAAATCGATTCAGCTAAGAATGCCCGTTAAGAAAAGGTATGGTTATGGGGTCTCTATGTGCAAAATGTTGTATTTATTTTCGGTCAAAGTTGTCGCTTTTACATTGAAACATATAAGGAAACTATTTAGTATATTTTGACCTCATACCATGCTAGAAATCGATGTATGGGGTTGGTAATGTTAAATCAAGTATCAAGTATGATATAATTTATAAATGCTATCGAAATGTTAATGCTAATCTAAATAGGCAGTCTCGCAATCTTTAGATCTCTGTTTGACATTACTTTGATAAATTGTTCCAGTTAAAAGACATTACAAATGTGGCAGGGAAAAACATAAAGGAGTGCGACGATGCGCGACACGTTCATTAATTGTGAGACCTTTTGCCCGTGTTGCACTAGTAAAGTAATGAATCGTTGGAAATTTATTTCCTTGAATAGTGCACAATTTAAACTGGGTTATAATTTAATATTTAGTGAGAACCTTCAATCACTGAAGCTTTAACATCAACCATTATTTAGACTACAAAAAGCTTCAAGTTGATTTATTGAATCTAAGTTCAATAAAGTTGAACTCATTTCATATACACAAAAATGGACTCTATGGGGACATAGCATGCCCTAAATTTGTATACATTGCTGGATGCACAATTTAATAAATGGCTATTCATTTCTCTGGTGAAATATTTACACATTTATCTCACTTTATGTTATTAATACACGTATTTTTCAAATTATCGAGGACAAGCGTTACACACGCTGCATTATTTTACCAATTTCGAATTATGATTATCCATTAATGAACCAATAATTTAAACATTTGTCTTAATCAGTTCGCTCGTTTAAACGTTACGCACACATGCTGTTTTAAATGTATGACATTTTTTTTTCTGAAAATCGTCATTGTGCCAAACTGTGAACAATTTCCTTAAAATTGTCCGTCCATTTAACCCAAATTTCTGTATCCGTGCGTGGCACGTGCGGTACGAGCTTCTACATGGCTGATTTCACGATCGATCAGTCTGAAATCGCCTTTTTGCACACACTCGCTCTCTTATACAAAAATAGAACAAACATGTTTCTGTTCGATCTCTTTTCAAAAATAAGAAAATGCAAACGAAAATTAATATTGTTTGCATTATAATATTCCGTTTGCTCTTCAAACTCGATGAAACCACAACCGCACTTTACCCGAACTGCCATAGCGTAAAGGTTGCATGATTTTAATGCAGCTTTGTTGCAAATGTTCCCTAACAGTAATGGGCAGAATTTCGATGTCAATCTTGATTTGGTTTTGAGAAATTACAATTGTCAATATTGTTGAACGGTGTCATACGGTGCTTTCAATAAGTGCAATGTAATTGATTGTAATTTGGGTCGGTACAAACTGGTCGGGCGACGTGTGTTGTACAGATGTTCTTATCATTTCCGAGGGTTGCGATGCGATGATTGGCAGTTTAACATAAAGAATAATTAAGTTTACTCGTAACAGTGCAGTGCGATCGAGTTAAATTGTATGAGGGCTCTTTGCACGCGGATTAAGTAATGGGAGTCGCGTTCTGAGAAAATTGGACAAAATGCATGTGCGTAAAGTGTCGTCCCAGATTAGCCTGTGCAGTCCGTACAGGCTAATCCGGGACGACACTTTCCGCCTTTACTGGATTTTCGCTAAGAAGAGACATCATTTTAAAAAAAAAATCACAAAAGCGGAAATTGTCGTCCCTGATTAGCCTGTGCGAACTGCACAGGCTAATCTGGTATGACAATTTACGCACAAGCATTATTCCCAGTTTTCTCAGAACACGACACATATGCAGATCACGTCATGGCCTTCAGTATTTCCAGATTCGCAGATTTTTGAAAACATATAATAAAAATGTGCCACCAGTGTTTAATGTGTTCACATTGGTAAAGAGAAGGACCATTTGATTCATCTCGAGTAATTGGATAAGAAGTCGACGGGTTCAAATAAATCAGCAAAAGCTTTTATCATTATAAGACCATACCTGTTGATTCCTTTTTTTAACGATGTACTTTAGTGGCTAAGTGAATTATCTCAACATTTTACCGATGATTGGCGCACGTATAACACTTCAAAGAATTTAATAGTGAAGAAATTGCATGCTAAATGAGCTTGAATGTGGGCTTATTATAAGCTTATTTATTAATTTGTACTGTCAAATGAAGAAAGAATGCATTAGAAACAAATATATTATATGTGGCGTGTTCTGAGAAAACTGGGCAAAATGCTTGTGCGTAAAGTGTCATCCCAGATTAGCATGTGCAGTCCGCACAGGCTAATCCGGGACGACACTTTCCGCCTAAACTAGATTTTCGCTAACAAGAGACATAATTTAAACCAAAAATTCCATAAAAGCGGAAATTGTCGTCCCTGATTAGCCTGTGCGGACTGCACAGGCTAATCTGGGATGACAATTTACGCACAAGCATTTTGCCCAGTTTTCTCAGAACACGCCACATATTCGCACCGCATGTCACCATATCGCAACATCACTCACAGCGGTCACTAAGTTTATTTCTAGTTTTCATCGACCGTTTCGCCCTAATGTATGTTGTAATTACATATGAGCCTCGCTCTGTGAAAAGGGGGTTTAATGCATGTGCGGAAAGTGTCGTCCCAGGTTAGCCTGTGCATTCCGCACATGCTAATGAAGGAAGACACTTTCCGCCTGTATTTGTTGCTTAGAAGAGACTTTCTTTAAAAACGAAAAATATCATAAATGCGGAAAGTGTCGTCACTGATTAGCCTGTTCGGACTGCACATGCATTTCACAGAGCGAGGCTTAAATGTTGAAATGTTGATATTGGTATCGTCGGCATCCACTTTGACACTCGTATATGCGCATGATGCGTCCGTTCGGGCTGCAACCATATTCAACATACCAACTGAATAGTTTCTACGCTCAGTAGAAGTACAAGGAATAGAACAAAACATGCATTACCATTTGGCGAAAACATATAATTATATATATATATAAACAGTGGTGCATTGTATGAAAAGTTTATCAATATTTATCCAACCGAATTGCTGGAAGTATCCATTCGTGACTGCTGATCACTTCGTTTCGCAAACACGCATTTCGTTGGATTACTTGATAAGGTTAAAAATTCGGCTTAGAAAGCTGGATTTCTAATAAAATAAACAAGCGTTAAATGACAGTGTGACGTAGTGGTAGCGATGTTGGATGTTGGCATTAGCGTGATAGCGACGAATGTGATATTGGGAATCGGGGAAATTTGTGACGAGACATTTCAGATCGATGCGAGTTAGTTATCAGAGTTAGCGCGCACAGATGGCTGTATTAATTGCGCGTTCTCATTCGATATGGATAATGTGAAATCTAATTTTCAGTGAGTATTACGCGGGTGCCGCTGGTTTTGTTTTGCGTCAAGTTGTTACGATATCATTATCAGGAGTTTTTATGTGCAACTTGTTTCGATGTTCCATAAAAGTCGCTAACCTGAGTGCTTAGTGTGGACGATTTTAAATGAGTGCTTTCGTTGAATGATGATGCGTTTATTACTGAGATGAAGATTTGTGGGTGTATATTTATAAGTGAGTTATTTATTGTATCAATTTGTGTTCATTAAGCAAAATAAAAATAAAAACGTATTGCAGGAACGTATTCACAAAATGACAATTATCATTGATTTGTTAAACTGTAATAGTGTTTTCCTCAAAACCTATCACATGTCACACCAACCTATCGCTTAGTGTGCCGCTGTGAGATACCAGCTTGTCAATGTTTAACCCATTTTTGTATAGTGGACTCTCCCTATCATCCTTCTAAATTGGATCAATTTATTTCCAAAATTATGGAATGTCCAGTATATTTATTTCTATATTTAGAATATTTCTTACAGAAATTACTTTAAGCAAACAGCGTAGACCCTGATGAGACGCCGCATCATGTGGCGTCTCATCTGGGTCTACGCTGTTTGCCAAGGCCTTTTTTCTTTACGCTTGGCATAAATGGGTTAATACACTATTTTTTACCACGCATTCTTGTTCTTTTTTTAATCTATGAATATTTTACAATGCTAATTTTATGTTACTGAAACGTATGACGAACCTGCAAAAGTGTTCGTATTGAAAAAAAAAAGTTTTTGCATAGCATCTTTTTTTCACGGTCTAATTAATCATGTGACATGTATGATTTGAACCAGGGTTGCTGTTTGTTGCATCAGTTCGTACATATAGCCATGACGTTACGAGTTCACTAAGCATCCATTTGTGAAAGTCATGTCGAAATATTCTTATCCGTCCCGATGCCCTATATAACGGGCTTAAAAATGATCGAAATAGATAACAGGGGATGTACTATAAAGAACGATCGTTTTCTTTGAAGTGCGCAATATTGAAGGTGGGAGTTACTATGTTTTAGCCTTGTGGAATGTGTATCGAACAAAATGGGAATGTTAATTTTTTCGGGAGGATTTTTTGAATACTTTTATTTCTTTTATACCTAATGATAAAATATGACATTTCTGCAGTGATATAACAGCAGTGAAAAGAACAAAATTGTTCTTTTCACCGGTGAAAAGAACAAATTTTCGGAATTCCTTTTTCTATTTTTAGATTATCATATCACGATGCACTTCCCTTGTTTATATTCTTGTTTATATTTTTTCTATGATCACGAGTGAAATAAAATCGATATTCCACCGAATCCAACAAATTATCTTTAATGTTATGCTGTTTTTACCGTTTATTTACATTGTAAAAGAGTTTAACTGAAGAATTTCCCTGGGATTATGACGTCATTTCGTCAACAAAATGACGTCATTTCAATGTATTGAGGCACGGCACGGGAGAGAGGGTCACTTTTCAACGAAAGGGAAATTATAATTAATTATTTTCTTGAAAAGGGGGCATAAAAGAAACAGAAAATTTGTTCATGTCAGTGTAAGATCGTTTGTTATTTCACGAGTGATCATAGAAAAATAAAATTTTCACTCGTGGCTGCGCCACTCGTGAAAATATATTTTCTATGATCACTCGTGAAATAACAAACGATCTTACACTGACATGAACAAATATCCTCTATATATTTGCTCTGTGAAAATGGTATATTTTAGATATAAAATAGCATAGCATAGCATAGCAAAGCATAGCAAAGCATAGCATAGCATAGCAGACGTGACGTAACGTAACGTAACGTAACGTAACATCACATCACATCACGTCACGTCACGTCACGTCACGTCACATCACATCGCATCACATCACGTTATGTCACGTCACGTCACGTCACATTATATCACGTCACGTCACATTACAATCACGTCACGTCACGTCACGTCACATTACGTCACGTCACATCATATCACATCATGTCAAATCAAATCAAATCAAATAACATCGCGTCATAACATATCTTATAGTATCATATCATGTCATATCACACCACGTCAAGTCACGTCACATCACATCACATCACATCACATCACATCACGTCACATCACATCACAGAACATGATATGTTACGATAAGAACAGAATAGAACATATTATTTATTATGACCTGCACAATGTACATCGTCAGTATAACAAAACAAACAAATCATGATTAAGATTGTCACGTGAACCATATAATACATAATTTTAGTACATACGGTATACAATAAAGTACATTACGTCATATAATATATAATTTCAGTACATACGGTATACAATAAAGAACATACGGTATACCTGGTCTTTATTATAAAACATATAACATTTGATTATTTTATTCAAATATATTGTGTTAGTTCTGAATTTTTAATTATGTTTCTTTGTTTAAGAGGATGAACTTACATTTAACAATGTGTTTCTTTTATTTTATGCGTATTTAATAAAAAAGAGAAATTTAATTAATTTGGTTTTGTTATCTATGCCCAACATTTCCAAAAAAATAAACATCGATGGGCGTTTGTAATAGAACTTTGGTACATATTTGCGAATCTCATCTAAAAATGGGCAAACAAGCATGTAATGATATTCATCTTCAATATCTTGATAAGATACACTACGATTCGATGTGAAAATGCTATGCAAAACTTTTTGATACGACGCACGACACGACACAGCACAGCACAACACCACAACACAAAACACAAAGTAATATAATATAATATAATATAATATAATATAATATAATATAATATAATATAATATAATATACTATACTATACTATAATATAATATAATATAATATAATATAATATAATATAATATAATATAATATAATATAATATAATATAATATAAAGTAATGTAATGTAATGTAATGCAATGCAATGTAATTTAATGTAATGTAATGTAATGCAATGTAGTGGAGTGGAGTGGAGTGGAGTGGAGTGGAGTGGTGTGGATTGGCGAGTAGCGTAGCGTAGCGTGATGTGAGGTGAGGTGATGTGTGTAATGTAGTGTAATGTAATGTAATGTATGTAATGTAATCAAGCACATTTGCACAAGTTTAAGTTTGAAGCAAAGTAACGCAAGTCGTAATAAGAGTGTAACAGTTGGCACATATACTGTAATACCCGCACCTATAATCTCGCTGACCTTGACATTAAAATACCGGTAATGTCTATTGATTGGAAATGGAGCGGAAACATTAGTGTTGTAAACACAACTTGAACATTGTGCCCGCGCTGTTGGTTGCTATGTAACACGTTGTACTCATTATCTCAGCCTGGCGACACCTGTTGGGGTCAAGTCATTAGCTCAGACGTTCTCATGGTATTTTAGCAACATATCAGTCCTTTTGTGTTGTATATTGAAAATGTACTGCATTATTGATTTCGAACGAACATTAAAATGTAAAACAATTCGTATATACAATTAAGGTAAGTATCTTTTCGCAATAGTATTGAACACATAAAGAGAATTCCTCATGTTCAGAAAACCATCTAATTTAAAAAGAAAATTGAAAATATGTAAAAAAAATCTATTTTGTTTGGCATAAAACTAATTTTTATCGTACCGCTTATAAATGGTATAGTCTTTAAAGAATACTGTATAAGTGGTAAAGTTGGCGAAGTGGAAATATTTGCGAATTTCGCGAACGCAATAAATTCGCTAAATTTTCTGCCAGCCAAAATTGCGCCGCCATTGAGGTAGAAATTTACGATGACACTGGGTAAAGATAATTACTCTATACCATCGTGTAAGAAATTTAATCTTCACACTGGTGTAAAATAAAAACTACTTTGTTAGCGATTATACATAATAACGATTATAAAACAGAATAGAACACATCGTTTATTTCACCATAGTATACAAAATATACAATAAGGGCAATATAACAAAGCAAGATTATAAATAAATTATAAACTTCCGGTAATATTAACAATAAGGATTTGCAAACATAAACGTAATGATTCAATATGCTTTCACACCTTATCGCTTGATTACAACAGGATTATTGTTATCGAGAAAAGGCGTTGTTAATAGTTTTACCCCGTAAATCACTGAAACACGATAATGTATTGTCATTCAGATTAAAGTAACCTTAGATATTTTGTCAATATGCGACTATTTATTTGACACAAAAGCTATAGCGGTATAATTTGTGTGTAGTGGGAGATTAAGTTACATTCGAGTATAAAACTACATGTATTAAAAATAGGGATATTTAATTATCGCACACTTAAACCATTAAGTGTTATAACGTGATGAAGTTGAACGTAACTTTGTACAACTTGAAATATTTGTATGTCCTTTTGATACGGGCGATTCGCTAACATTTCCGCACGCTAAATGCCTGTTATTTTGAATTCGCTAACTTTTCGACACGCGGAAATATTCACTTATACAGTAATCTGCATGTCGGATAAATGTCCGCTTTATTAAACAGACAACGTTTATATGGCACCCTCATGCACATTTGCTCACCCGGCAATTGCGATGGTGGCGGACAAAAGCTCTCTCGCGGTTTTACATCACCAGACAAAAGCTCTCCCGTAAATTTGTTGACCCGGACAAAAGCTCTCCCGAGAATTTACTACCCGGACAAAAGTTATCCCGTGAAATTACTACACCGGACTAAAGCTCTCACGTGAATTAACTACCCCGGACAAAAGTCAACCCGTGAATTTACTACACCTGAGAAAAGCTCTCACGTGAATTTACTACCTCGGACAAAAGTAAACCCGTGAATTTACTACACCGGAGAAAAGCTCTCACGTGAATTTACTACCCCGGACAAAAGTTAACCCGTGAATTTACTTCACCGGAGAAAAGCTCTCACGTGAATTTATTACCCCGGACAAAAGTTAACCCGTGAATTTACTACCCTGGAGAAACGCTTTCCCGCGAATTTACCACCTCGACAAAAGTTTTCCCGGAAAGAAACTATTTTTAGACGCGGACAAAAGCTCAGCTGGACATTTGCTCACCCATCTATAACATGATTTATGTGAAGACTTGCATGAGTTATCGTCAGGAACCCATTTTAAAAAGGAATATAGGTCAAAACATCATGATTATGTCAACCTTTAGTCCGAATGCGTTTATTTTCGAAATTTACTTATGGATAATCGAAGGTCTATTTCTGGTAACTTATGTTGCCATATAGGGTAATGGGCTATAGAGAAGTCATGTTTTTAACGAATACTATTTTTGAATTTTGAAGACTGTCACAATCAAAACATTTCTGAGAATTTTAATGAAGAAATCACTTTGTTCTTGTTGTTTGTGTGTATTTTTTTTATCATATTGAGTAAAAGTCAATGTAAGACAATGCACTAAAGTTTGAACAAATTAGCGTGTGCCGACTTGTAACCAACAATTTAATTTAAAATGAATTTTTGCTAATCTAATCATATAAAGAGTAAAGTCACGTTTTAGCCACAGAAAGGTGAGCTTTTGCCCGGGATGGTAAAATCGCGAGAAAGCTTTTGTCTGTCCCCATTAAAATTGACTGGTGAGCGAATGTACCGGTTTGGCATTTGTAACTATCACATAATGCTTCCTGAGACATTTTCAGATCACTCGTAGGACTAGCAGGCTAACTTACATTTACTGCACGATTTGTTGCGAATGCATTTAACTTTTATGTCCGCTCGGCATTCGTGCATATAATTATTTCTCTTACATTCACTGTTATTCCTCTGCCGCGTCAGTGCATTGCTTTTTTCTTCTGTTTCGTCGACGTTATTACAAGGGTACGTCACTAGTTACACGTTTTGAAATAAGACCGTGTTATATCAAACCATATTTATTTTCAAATTCAACAACAATTTGTCTGATACTTACTTAGAACAAAAGATTGAAAGAACGAACGCACGAACGAACAAATGAATGAAACAAAAATGATCGTTCTTAAATTGCTAGGATAACGCCTCGCCCACCAACCGCCCCCCTCTCCCCCCGAAAATATAATGAAAGGAATATACATTCAAATTAAAGCGCCAAGTTCAATGCGGTTTGTTTTTGTCATTTTGATCGGTGAGGTGTCATGTATTTACAAAATATTTCTGCAAACTTGTGTTCTTGTTCCGGAAAGTTTCTGATGACGTTCAGGCAAATAATGTTAACACATTGGTTTAATATATACACATTTCAAACTCGCAAACGGCTTACTTCTAAGCGCGGAAAAGCACGCACGATAGTTTGTCTGTTATTAAATACCTCGTTGGGCACACCTTTTCTTTTCCACGTGTTCGATCACGTTTTCATGCGTACGCGAGAATTAAAATCTGTGATTATTCACTCATCCTAGCCAGTTCCATCCTGGCAACTTCCGATAAAAAATGTGTTCCATTAGTTAATGTAGTGAAATCAATATTAATAAAAGTGCGATCCTTATGGTGAAGCATATATCCAGAAGTGTTTTATTCGAGTGATGCTTTCACAATGGTTTGGTCTACTTTTCTTATAAAAGTGTGCGAGTAACTATCTTAAGGGACAGTCGGAACTGGATTTTTTCTCACAATAACATGATGTTATAAGTTTCAAACAGCGTTGTAGAATGTATCGTCATTTTTGTCTTTAACATTGTTCTGGTCAAAAATAAGTTTATGTTTATAGTTATTTTACCTATGTTTATACACAGGGTATTCAGCTAGATTTTATCTCGAAAAATAACATATATCGGAAAAAATACTTAGCAGTAGCGATTGGCTTTCCTTAAATTAAAATATGAATTGAAATAAATACTATTCTAACAAGAAAAGACAATTAAAAATCGATTAACTGAAACTATCCCCTACGACGATAAAATAATGTTTTCATCTAGGCGTAGCGTATACCGCATCAGATCTCAAGATAATTGTTCCAAGTCTATGAGACTATTTACCCATAAAATTTCGAATTCATGAGTTCAATACAAAACACAAGAAGAATTGTATAAAACTGTATTTAAAACACGCCTTTAAGGAAAAACATTTAACCTATGCGTAGCATATGTGCCTTTAAAGGATATAATTAAGTATTCACATGGGGTAGCATATGCGCCTTTACAGAACAAAATTAAGTATTCACCTAGGAGAACCATAAACCTCGTTATAGGGGAAAAGACAAAGGTTCCACCTAGAAGTAGCATATATCTATTTAAGGAAATGAAATTTCTGCGGTTAATAAAGTGGTCGCTTAACACATATAGTGGGTATTTATAAACGCAAATTTCACCAATTAACTTTTTACTAGATACATATCTGCCTGGAAAAGAGGGAATATAATGATCTGTTTTAATACTTGTCTAGATGTAGATTGAAATACCGTCGATATGTCCTTTGAAAGAAAGTATACAACGTCCAATAATTTGCATTGTTTGTCGTTCTCAGCCAATCTCTTTTCGTTGATCATTACCGTACATTACGGCAAAAATCTGAATCACATTCATCGACGTTAGTAGCATTAAACCCCACGTAATGACGTATGAGGCAACGTTCGTGTTTATAAATAGTAACACGCATGATTAAACGATCCGAGCGATTTCATTGGCCAATGTGGTAAGTACTATATTATATACATTAACACTTGATATACTGTTCAGAAATATTAAATATCGTTAAAAGTAACTCAATAATGTTCATGGTCGTATACAGTCCGGAGTATATGTAATTGTGGATGGAATTAACGAGTGAAACGGAGGTGATTCTTGTTATATACATTTAAATAATTTCGTTCGTATTATTGATAAAGTATTATCCTGTGTTCGTATTATTTAGTGAGTATAATTGCATATCGTGTATATGCGAATGTGTCTCAATTCAAGTACCATGTATTAATGTGGTCTTGTGTGCAATATTAACCGGTCATTGACATTATTGTGAATGGAAAGCTTGCATCGCGATTCGCATGTTTGCACTGTAATTGTACGATAATCGCCCGTAATATATATACGTTCTAATTTAAATAAATTTCTGTTAATGTTAAGTATAAACCTTTAATACAGGTATATCGCATATTTATATATTTCCCGTTGTTAAAAATCTATAATAATTATTATTTGTTTATCTGTGAAACTGCTCTTGCTTTAATCGATGAAAAACATAAAAAATCAATCAGTCAAACAATCAATCAATCAATCCATCAATTCATAGAGAAGTGTAAATGAATGAATGAGTTGATAGTAATGTTCGACATCTTCTAGCTATTCTTGATATGTATTAAACAGCAGAACGTTTTACTGAACCGTATCACAAAATACAAGATCGAATTGCAATAAATCGTTTAATGATCCCGAATGTATACATTATTTGCCGTCCGATGACACTTCAATGAAAGGGATAATACTTTAATCCGTTCATTGACTTTCAAATCTGCGAAATTCAATAGTCTGTCCAAAATTGCGTTGTACGTTTGAATGTGCAACGAGGATCAGTTGTTTTATGGATGTGCTTCGTGTAAAGGCTGTGTTCATTATTTAATATAAAATGTTTATGTTTGTAATGGGACCTGTTTTAGTAAGGGTCGCAGTTAGGATCAAGTTTTTTTACGGATGGGATTAATGATACTGGCTGTAAGGTACCGGTTTAACTCGCAGGATAAAATCTGCCTCACGCCCTTTTCTTGATTTCAAATTGCTCAATATGGATTAATATTATGTGTGTATTTCATCGTGAAGTGTTTTACTTTTTGTTGACAAAGACACGTTAGTTACAGCATCGTATTGTTCGAAATTGAAGAAGAATTTTGTGAAGTTTTGAGTGAAAAATCTGTTAGTTAAAATTGTTCTCATGATTGAATATACTGGCGGGAAACCAAGATTCCAAGTAAGCGCATAGTACTAGTAGGCGCGATTTTTTCTCCGTCTTATATGTGATCGTTATACGCA
This sequence comes from Dreissena rostriformis, assembly GCA_007657795.1. Taxonomy (NCBI): domain Eukaryota; kingdom Metazoa; phylum Mollusca; class Bivalvia; order Myida; family Dreissenidae; genus Dreissena; species Dreissena rostriformis. The sequence goes on along the minus strand of VMBQ01001174.1, from coordinate 17,711 downwards.
AGGTTCGGTATCCTATTGATAGTATGCCGGTCCCGAAAAAGCTCTGTTTGTAGAACGCTGACCCGGGATCGAGGGTTCAAATCTTAGCCCGGTCACACAACTTTTTATGTCATTGGTAATGTCATAATTTCTACGGTCATTCTTTCGCTATCGCTGATTCATGTCAAGCAGTTGTCAGATACTGGTACATTGTAATGCTCTCAGTTGTCAGATACTGGTACATTGTAATGCTCTCAGTTGTCAGATACTGGTACATTGTAATGCTCTTTGAACTTATTCTAGTCGATTCAAAAGCTCACGTGAGCTTATGTTTGTATAGGTTGCTGTCTTGCCGACTTTAAATAAAGCTTATCTTATCTTATCTTATCTTACTAGTGTTACTATGTTATTTGTTATTGTCTTGCCGACTCAAAATAAAATTTATTTGATTTGATTTGATTTTTAGTGATTTGCTAAGTTCGGCTTTTTGGCCCAGGGAACATTTGATTAGGTTATTTGACCGCTGTGATAGGACGGAAGTACTGCTAATTAAGACTACAAACATCTCAGAGGAATTGTTGATATTCCTTCCCCCTCCAACCAATTTTGGGATATTTTAATAAAAAAAAACGTAACACAATATATATATATATATATATGAATATTCGTATATATTTCCTTTATTTACAACGTTTTTTTTATCTACTTGAAACGGATAATATCGTTTATGTTAACACTAGTATTTGTTATATTGCTCTTATTGTGTGCCTGGTTATACTTCGGTTTAATTAATTAAATATTTGTTATGTTCTCTTCTCTTTAAAAAACAAAAACAAACGACAGTTAGAAAATTCGCAGTATGATTAATTGATAAAATTTGTCACGTTTTCAAACACAACAACTACGCGGTATGAAGTGTCGGAGTATATAATAGTTGCCATACAGGAAAAGCGTTCATACATGTTTAATGTTATCATGGTTTATTAACCAATATACAACGGTTTCGAGTTCCAATGTGTAGGAATCAAACAAAGATGGCGTTAAATACACGAAGTCACACATCAGACGACAATGAGTTGATTATTGATCGATACACACCGATTAGCAAACATTAATTCAATTCAAACATTTCAAATTTTCATGACAATTATTTATATACGAACGTTACCGTGTGTAATATTTCCTGATTATGGAATTCATTTTCATGTGCATGATTTCAGTGGTTATTGTTAGACCATGCTGGGAAATAATCGCTATGAAGTATAAATTTAGTGGCAACAAGAGCTGTTCGTGGTTTGTATTAGATCTAGATCTGTCAGTGTCAAGAACATAACTATACGTCATTCATTGTTATTTCATTCAAAACGACGTTGTCATGGTTTTAAGCGTCTGATATTACAAGCTATTCAAAGAAAAGCTTTCAACCGCATTTTCATCATTTATGTATCGCTTTCATCGTCGAATTTCACTGGCATTACTTTATGACCGCCATATATTTCTGGTAGTAATGAAATTATGACGGTTTTTGATAATAGTTCAACTGTGTTTAGTCTGTATTTCGTTTTGGTTCTGTACATGTAATTTCTATGCGATCTGATCGAGTTGTATAGGTCAATAAACAAAACTGTTCTTTTCATTGAACTTATTACCCCATTATGTGTATTTTTCTGTACGTGTGTTAAGTCATTCAGAAACTATCGCCAAATAAGCGATTGCATAGTTTGCTTACTGGTGCAGTGCCTAAATCCACCAACCCTTAACAATGAAGATTACGCTTTTACGTGTCGTTATCAATACGCATGATTCCTTTGCAGTGTTTTTTTTCACGTATAGGGGAATGCTGGCGGGGCCCTTCAAAGCGTCGTTTGTAAGGAAAAGGGGGAAATTAAAAAATCACACTTTTATCTGTATACAAATGGTCATATTGCATGAATACGCATGTATGTATGAATGTAATATTCACATCTGAATGACTCTGTCCCTTTTTTTTCAATATATCAATGTTCTTTTCAACATCAGTTTCAGACAGTTACGCCTGTCACACTCACATTAAAAAAATAATAATCTGGAGGGGATTTGTTATTTTTTTTAAATAGGGGAAAAATATATCCTTTTTCTTGTGGGGAATAGGGCCGAATGTTGGCCCCGAAAATGCCATAAAAAACACTGCTTTCTGAACACGCACTAACAATTTTACGTATCAATCCGGCGATTTTTTCGATTTTAAAGCCTGATTTGCCTATACGACCCCCTAAATTTGAATCTATGTATCACAATCCGCAAGCAAATTTTGAGGTGTCGCGTTATGCTCATGATATAATCGAACCATCGTGTTAATTATTCAACGAAATATCAAAATCCTCATTGACGGCGTCAATTTACGAACGCATGGGAGTGGCAGTTGGCATGTAGTCTTCTATGTTTATACATATGGAACATTACAATGAGCCGAGCTCTTGAAAACCTATGCTTAATGCATGTGCGTAAAGTGTCGTCCATGACGTAGCAGTCCGCACAGGCTAATCAGGGACGACAATTTCCGCTTTCATAGAATTTTTCGTTTAAAGGAAGTCTCTTCTTAAAGAAAATCCAGTTTAGGCGAAAAGTGTCGTTCCAAATTAGCCTGCCCATGCTTATCCGGGACGACACTTTAAGCACATGCATTATGCCCAGTGTTCCCAGAGCGCGGCTCTATCCAAAACGTTTCTTTGGAAACCGGATAAAGATACACACCGGATGCTTCTCAGAAAGTTCATACATTGACTTAAACTTAATGACTTGTTCGTGGGTTTCACAAAGAAAATTTGATAAAAAAAATGTTCAACTAAGTTGACCGTATATTCTCCAACGATTTACCTTTATAATGGAATTGACTGGCGAATACCAATTAATGCACGTTTTAAAATCATTGCTTTTAGGTGCCACGTCGTTTTTCAACTGATCCTATCTTTTGACAGTTCACGACAATTTTTTTTATTTAAAATCTGTATCGGTACATGTCTCGTTAATGGCTATTGTTCCTGATTCATATCGCTAGTTACTTTAAACTCCCTTTTCTGACCCCATTGAAATAGTATCGTCCTCGTTTAGGAATTCTGTGCTAGTTTGTCGAAATGTTGGCCTCCTTTATATGGAACCAAAGATAATGCCTTTGCTGTTAAAGGGTATATTTCGAGTAAGGGAATTACCGGTAATGCTTGTTGGAATAGTTTTCTTTGATGGTGTTATACGATGCATCACCAATATACGATACTGATTCGAAGACGTGAGTGTCCACACAGACATCAATTTAGCACTAAAGGGGGTAATACAATAAGAACAATTTATTTATTTAGAACTTGTATCAAGAGAAACTGTAAACGCGCGTCGTCACAATCGCCTTTTGTTTAATGAGATATTGAACTTATTTTTTCTGAATAATTAAAAAAAAAACAACAACACAAATCCAATGTTCGTATGGTTTATTCGGGAATAACAATGTGTGTGACATGTCATTATGAGCATGTTTAGAAGTATGCACCGTGCGCAATTTAGAATCGTAATAAATATGATGATTACTATCCTCATTGGATTATACTTGTTTGTTGAAATAGAGCGTTCCTAAAATAATATGAATGTATTGATAATGTGTTTTATTATTATTGTCGTCTTCACACACAGGGGTAATTTGCACTTTGAATTAACAACACAACCTGGTTAATCGTAACACGATCGATTTTATGCGCACGTTGCTCATCGACTGTTTATTTATGTTTGCTATCGTTCTGTCAAAATCTTTTTAAAGGGGTGGTTTAGGCGTTCATACAATATAGTGAACAGTCTAAACAAAACACGTATACATGCATTGTGAATGGTACGCATGCACCACACAATCAATTTTATCATTCATCTTTTCATCGACATTTGGGAAATATGCTGTTCAATTTTGCCCGATTTACACACTCGAAACAATATCGTTATTCTTGTGTCATGGACTGTAAATATCAGGAATAAACAAATTATGACAAAACAGTGTGACATAAGGAGTACATACGGATGTTTTTTTAATGATGTTACCAAAACATCAAGGTAGGTTAGATTTGCAGTTTGTTCGGTCAGCTCAGATGATAAACCTGAATTAATAGTTAGGATAGGTCGGTACTATTCATAAAAATTCTTTAAACGCGGATGCTACACAACAAAAAAAACACTTATTAAATGTTAGTAAAAGATAACATATATACATGAATAATAGTTTAATATAAACGAAAAACAAAACTGACGAATTCAGTTCAGTGGTAGAGGGTCAGAGCATTTTTTTTAGCGCAGGTTGGGTGCTGAAGTCACCAGAAACAATAATAGTATGTGTATGTCTTAAAGCGTCCTTGTCAATTTGTGTGCCACTAACTGGAAAACGTAGATACGTGTTTTTCAGCGTGTTATAAAAAAGCCCAGTGCGATCGAATATAGACAATCATTGACGTCATACCTATGTAGCAAGTTGTCAAAGATGCTACAAATGTGTGAAACCATCTGAAAATCATATGTTCCGACGCCGCTGCTACCTGTCGCATCACTAAATTGTGACAATAGCGACAGCTATTGCGTAATTAGCGACGCATAGCGGAGGAATATTGGAAATTATACGAAATAAGAGGAATCCACCTTTAATGAGATAGGTCTTATGTAACGAATGTACTCTCGTCACCGAGCATGTGTACACTTACGATATACGTGATAGGAAATGTGGTGAAATAGGACCTATTGTAGACGAAAACATCTTAGGAGTTGTTGGTAATTTGAAGCAAATATCATGTGTATCCATCATATCGGTGCTTGAGACTTTGCCTACGCGTGTTGTGATTATAACAAATAGTAGAACTCTGGCCACTGGCTTGTTTGTATGTCAACTGACGAATGAACTTGTAAGTGCTACACATTTGGAGATAAGTTATAACGTGACAGTACTGGATGTAAACAGTTGAAAACCTAACACGTTACCAACAACCCATACGGAAACGTAAAAAATCTTCATTTCGTCTCTGACATGCACACCTTGCATGTTTATATATCTGTATCACTGCGCTCCGCCTTTACTTCACGACGGATTTGCTAACGTGCTGCTGTCGAAACAGGGTCATGGGATGCACCCCCAGTATTCACGTGAACCAAACAGGCGTCGTCTACTGTCGTGATTCCGAGGGTTCGAACTCTCCAAAGGTTTCGCACGGCGCCACCGTCTTCGCCAGCACGACCATCGTACGCACGGACGCGGCCACGGAATCCTCCTCTCTACGCTCCAAACGTTACGGCGATTTCGGCGGGCCGTCAACGTTCTCCGTCGAGGGAACGACGTCGCGAGTCCATGGCGACGTTGGAGAACGCAGCAAGGTCAGTTTCATTGTGTCTCTAGTTTGGCTTGGTTTGTGCTGTGGCTTTAAATTTGAGTTACAATTTGTCGTTGTCCGATGGATTTACGTGTTAGTTGCTCTGTTGTTTTGTGCAGAAAGTTTATTGATAGATAGATTAGGTGTATTATAGAATTATAGCTGCAATATCCAGCTTTTAAATTTTCAGTAGAGGATACTCAACTTTGGTTTGGTCGTGTGCTGTGGGGGAAGTCGGAGTACCCGTCGAAAAACTCACCAGTCCGGTATGGTGAACACCAACCAATCCCAAATGCGCCGGGCGCGGGGAATGAACCCGGATCGTCTGGTCGAGAAAACACACGTACACATTTACATTCGGCATGTGCTTAACATAACCGCTTTAAAGAAAACCAAAGACCTATAATACATGTATTGTATAGGTCTTTGAGAAAACGTACGGTGCGTTTTTCCACTTTTGATTAGCAGACGATGTANACAAAACGTGAGGGCATACCGTCTAAACCTGTTGCTTTATTAGAACTGAGCTGGTTTAAATATTTGAGTACTAATTGCCAAATCCAATTAGAGTGATGTCCCTTTGATACATGCAAACCGAAATCAAAACATTTGTAATGGTGTGTTTTCGCACATAAATATTTGACAGATGTCGAGATAATCAGGGTATCTATGATTTCAGCGAGGTGCAAGGTAGCTTGCCTTATTGTGAATATATCGATTTTTTGTTCTAACACATTGTGCAATTTTTGAAAAGTGTGTAGGTTCCTATATCGGTTCCTATTGTTGACTTTTATTGGAAAAATATTTTCATACCGATTCAAGCCAACAAGGCAGTTATCTTCATGCTTTATTTGAAACTATAATTTGACGTGTAATACCGATTGGATTATTGCTTTTGCATTAAACTCTGTATATTTTGCATTTCAGCTTATATATTCCTGGTGAATTTTATTAATGCAAAAAAAAACAGCAGGACAACTTCCTCATAAACTTCGTGCCTATTATACTGGTCAATTTTAAGACCTACTGTACCTACTGTACACAGTTTTATTTCTCTGGCAATTGTTTATAGGTATTAATTGGTTAACTATCTAAATATGGCTTTTGAAAATCAAAATCACAAAAAGTGTAATATTTAAGGTATAAGGAAATATTGCACCTGATAATTGTGGACCCAGTTCTCAAAGTACCATGGAATTTCAAGTCTTTATAAGCAGGTGTCAAAGTGTATAAATAAAACTCGTGTATGAAAACGAATTCAATTGCTAATGACTTCAAACTGTGGTTAAACGTTTCAGAAATTTGTAAAATGTTTTTGGCAAAACACTTAATTATTTGGTTAAAACCCTTAATTGCGGCTAATAAGACTATCCGTAAATTGTTAGGCTATCCATGATCCATTGAGTGGTTGTTCTGGGTCTCCTTAAAGGCCATTAATTGTGCCTCAAAAGCTGTCACATCACTTGATATATAGCGGCTAATTAAATTGATAAAATACCGATGCACCGGGCAGTGTTTATAAGCGCAAAACTATTTTTTAGACGCCCTGGGTCAATTTTAGTCAGAATTCAAGTGCACTGGGAAGCTAAAACAACAAAAGCCCCTGTATATATTTCATTTTTGTTTCCTGCATGTACAAATATCAGCAGGGACCAGATGCCCATATTTATACAGTTCATATATATTATATTTTAAAGCGAGTGTATACAGTTTTAGTATTTCTTTTTTTAAAAACAGATAAAACATTAGTGAATGAAAAACTAGAATAAAAGTTCAAAAGAAGTTGCACAAGAAAATCAACGAAATTAGTGTTTATGAAAACTCTTTAATGTACAAAAGACATGACTCTGTCTACAAAATACTCTGTTTGGAAATCACCACTCTTACCTGCAGATTTGCACATACAGCACAAAGACACACTATTTGGTTTTATAACAAATACAAATTAACGTGTCTGTATCAGCACAAACTACCGGTTGGTCGTTTTGAATTTAATTGCAGGAAACAACATTTGATTAAAGGTACCATGATAAGATAGTTGTTATGTTAATTTAACATTCCTCGTTCATATTCATGTATTGGTTTTAAATTGAGAAAATAAAATGCTGACATTAAAATTGTATATATTCCCTTTAACACGGTTTGGTAATTATTCAGATTTATGGCCTAATTAGTCCATCCTGTTGTAATAAAGAATAATTCCCAACATAAATTAACAGTGTTGTCTAAGTAATTATTTATTTCTTTGTCTATCATGTTTTGAAAAATTACAGCTATCAGTATAGCTAGATTCATAGCGTATGCCTTTTGTAGGCTTTTGAAAGGAAACTTGCCCTTATTACTGAAATTTGTATACACTACCTATTAATTTTCACGTTAACAATGAATAATGTATTTGAAAGCATTATTAACAAAATTATGCTGTTTATTGTCCAATGATTTAAGCCAATTGTGATGTTTATTGTCAAATAAATTAGGGCATTGTGACAGCTGTTCACAATTATTCTTCGTATGTCTTTCTTCCTTGTATTAAAGTGGTACGTTTCGGTTGGATTGAGTGATGAGGGCTCATAAACTTGTTGTCATGAGGATGTTTACCAGACAGTAATTAATTTTCATTTCATAGCCTTGACGATATTCATGCTTACTGAGCAAATTAAAACATTTGTTAATAAATTAAAGTATAAATTGGAAAAAAAGTTATATACATGTACTTGAGACGTTTTTGTGCAATGTACCTGATTAAAAGGAAGACATGCAATGTAGTTCAGTTAAGTTTGCATCACAATTGGTCTTTCTCAACCAGTTATGAAATATTTCTGAGAGCTAATTAATTATCAAATAAAAAGAAACAAAATAAATTGCAGAAAAAAATAGCTATCAGGGCAAGTACAGATTAGATTTTGGGTCAATTAGTTTTCACTTCAAGCTTTTTGTAACAATTAGTTTTTTCCCTAAAAACTATTTGTCAATTAGTTTTTTTACAATTTGATCAAAACGTACATATATTTCTGGATCAAATTAGCTCATCATTTTTGGATATTGATAATTCTCAGCAATTCTTATTCCAAGTAAGTCATTATAAATTCACAGTGACAATGTTTTTTTTGGTTAATATTAGTATTAATTGTATATTGACAAATGGATGATTGAGTAATTTTGTTTAAACCAGTTTCAACACTCATGCCTTTCAGTCTCAGATCATACTCACATTGCCAAACCCTCTCTATCAATGAAAAGCCAGTGGAAGTCACGATGTTGTTAGTTTTTGAGACACGGAATCGCAGCCGTGTTTTGAGCCGAATATTTCAGAATTTGTCACCACCTGCGCTATTAACTGTGATAGTATACTCTTCACAATGTCTTTTCCCGACGGTTTGGGTCTCGTAACGAATTGTAAAATATTGGGCGCGCACGCCGTTTATGAAAGTTTCCTAACTGACCGCGTTTAACAGAGAACCTTTTCCCGAACTTATTTCGGCGGAAGTAACTTTTTATATAGACACCGGCCCAAAACGGTGTCTATATGAACTAACTGAAAATATTATGGCCGCACTAAAGGTTACAAAAAACTAATTATAATTAAACGCAGTACGGCAGAAAACCGAACAACTAAAACGTCGAAGAACAGATTTCAATTCGTTTTCCATTTTCATTATCGTTTCTGTACGATTGATTTTTAATTTCAATTCGTTTTCTGTCAAATACAAATCGTAAAAACGATAAAACGATCCTTATCTGTTGCCCTGAGCTATTCTGATATATTCAAGCACTCAGCTACTTGGTAGGTACATGTACTAATAGGATAAATGTCATAATGGGCTATCTCAACATATTTTTTTTTATATAGAGTTGGACATAAAATAGAGGAACAAGTCTAATAACTAAATAAACTTTTATGTTCATTTATACATGCATTACGTATTAAGAAATCTGTACAAACATTAAATCTTTTCTCTGCACCACTAAATCATGAATCAATAATCATTGACTAATGATAAAATTAACTTGTTTTGTTTTGAAATTTGCGGTTGAACAACTGCTCAACAACCTTGGGCTTTTGAATAAAATGGACTATCAACTGAACAATCAGCCTGATTGATACTTTGGTTTTGAGGTGTGCATTTTGTCTTTTCCAATTTTTATGCGGTTAAAGGCAAGGGCAAGTATTACTTGGTGCATGAATATTGGTCCATAACCAACCAAATTAAAATGTTTTATATATGTAACATCACATACCAGATATGTTACATCACATACCAGATATGTAACATCATATACCAGAAATGTAACATCACATACCAGATATGTAACATCACATACCAGATATTTTTCATCACACATATACCAGATATGTAATATCACATACCAGATATTTTTCATCACACATATACCAGATATGTAACATCACATACCAGATATTTTTCATCACATATATACCAGATATGTAACATCACATACCAGATATTTTTCACCACACATATACCAGATATGTAACATCACACACTTAACAGCTTTGTTTACATTATACATAAATGATATGTAATATCAGCAATACATGATATGTAACTTCACATGCATACATAATAATAAAATAACATCATGTAACATCATGCACATACATGAGATGTAACATCACAGACATACCAGATATGTAACATTATATACATACATGCAATGTAACATCACTCATATAACATACATGTAACATCATGCACATACATGAAATGTAACTTCACAGACAAACCAGATATGTAACATCATGCACATACATGAAATGTAACATCACACATATAACAGATATGTTAAATCACACACATATTAAATATGTGACATAACACACTATACACACAATCACCATTAAATATAAAAGAATGAAACACAAATGTATCATAACAGCCTACAATTTTACAATGCTACTATTTAACCAGAAAACACCCAAGGACATCTTCTTAAGTTTGAAACCTTTATATACATAGAGTGTTTTATACTGCAGAAATGCTGGTATTTTGTCTTTGTTTATGCTATTACCACAATTCATATTGTAAATCATTGAGACCCATTTACGTGCATGACTATAGAGGCAATAAACACTATTGAGCTTATGTGACTGAATACCTCTGCAATCTTGTGGTATCATGATTAATCCTAGATAAACCCGCCTAGTCGACCTTGATAACTACACCGCTGCATTACCCTCTGTTTGTGTTTCCCACAGGCTGATTAAGTTACCATAGGGTAAGACTGGGCCAACTGCTAATTCATGACAATATACACTAACCATGTTGAATGCAGTGACGTCAATGTCAATCCAAATCGTGAATATTGAATCTGGTTGTAAGCAATGATTTTTGAAGTAGGTCAAATGGTGCAGTTGTGTATTAGGTAGTTCAGTACCGTATATGATCTGGTATTCATTGTATGACTTCATTATAATTGCTAAAGGAAACAATTAGTGCTCATGGAGAGCTTTTAGCATATTGTGTTGTCCGTCATCAGTTAGCAGTGTTTTCTTTTGTTCAAATTCAGGGCCCGTATAGGCACCCATTCCAATTGTAAACAGTGTATATTTTCCCCAAATGGAACCTAAAAATTCCCAATTGAAGGTTTCACTTTTTTTGTTTTTAATAATTCTCAAAACTGAGTTCATCTCCCATCCTGCTCTATAAGTTTAACCTTAGTTAATATAATATTGAACATGCTTTTATTCTCAATTTTTAAGTAATTGTTAGACAAAAAAAGGCCCCATTCCCAAAATGGTGGAAAAAAAACACTAGTTATTCCATGTGTGGAAACTTTAACTTTGACAACTTCTCCTCCTTAACCTCTTGACAGATTTGAGCAAAAGGTATTAGGAATGATTCTTGGGTGACCCTCTTTTTAAAGTTTTAAAGTGATTTCGGTACATTGCATACATGTATGTTCAGTCACAATTGCCCCCCCCCACGCACACCTTGGGGAAACTTGTTTCCTTTATATGTATATAGTGAAAACTGTAACAAATTCAGCCTTGTGTTCAGAACTCAAAAGTCCTATATTTTGCCCAATCATAATGAGCTTGCCCAGAAAATTAGTTTTTATGATATTTTGGCTGATTTCTAAAATTGTTATGGAAAAATCGCAAAAGCTGCTCAGAACAGTTCCTTCAGGACTCAGATGAGCAGCCTAGGACCTTTCAGGCAGTCTTGTTCTTATTTAACTTTCATATCCTTGAATCAAAGGCGTTTTAGTTATCTTCAGACATAATAGGATTAAAATGCACCAGTCCACTAAACACTGCTGAAAAAAAACAAAAACTATGCAGAATCATTTCCAATTGACATCTTACTGACCAATATACAACAACCTCATAACAATTAAATTAATAATAAAGATTGGTAAAAAAACTATATAAAGTCTTAAAAGATGTGAAGAACAGAACGTACCAACCGTATTCTATTGGCACAAAGAGCTTTGTAAGATAAACACTTTTAATCAGGTTAAATTTTCAACGATGTTGAAACTCCTGTTATATAGATTGGGGTATTGTGGGTGGGCATCAAACATGTTGTTACCGGCCGATAACTTTAATTTGAATTTATTTAACGAAACTTCTAAAATAGCAAGCCTTCATGGAGAGACTTAGCTAAGGATTGTATTGTGGGCATGTTGGGTCAAGGTCAATGTTTGTTATAATAGAAAAACACTGTTACTAAAAATAAATAACTGTTTGCCGCTCAATAACTTGAGTTAAAATGGAGCTCCAGCGCTAATATTTTGTCTGTTATAGGTACATGTAACTTACATGAAGACCTACATGTAGCTTGGGATGGCACAGGTATTTAAAACAATATTTAAAATGTTGAAAACCTGTTTTTGTGACCTTGTCATGTTTTTTTTTATGCCCCTGAAGGTGGGCAGATAGTGATCGCACTTGTTCTGTCCGTCTGTCTGTCTGAAATTGTGTCACACTTAGCGTTTAGGTTTCGAAAAATGTGCGAAAACACTTTGCGTTTAGGTTTAGAAAAATGTGGAAAAAAGGGGCATATGACAGCCTATGGTGACAAGCCTTGTTTCAATGTATTTCTACTGACAAAATAGTGTTAAATGAAATACATGTATACATAATTATCCTTTATGAGAACAGATGCATTTTCAGCTTGTATTCAATAATTTTCTGTGAACAGGGGCTTTTGTTTGTCTTCATGATTGAAAAACTAGTATTAAAATGGATTCTTGTCAGTAACAATACATAAAACATATGTATATCATTTTTACAAAGGTATTTCCTCTGTCTTTGTGAGTATCTCTTCTTGAATGATTTGATGTATTGGGAAACTTAATTTAAGCTCAAACACTTAATTAACTTTTAACAATATGCTTTAATTTAAAAATATACACATAATTTTACAAGTTTAAAAAAAAAAGAATTATCTGTTTAGGATTTCTGCATGTTTCTATCAGTCAAATGTTTAAACTGTATGCTTCATATAACTACTATGATAACGTGTTTTAGTATGTTTAAATATGTTTTATGTTTTAATATGTTTTATAGTCTCTTATAATTCTTAAAGAATGGCTGTATACATGTATTTATAAAATCGTGTATATGGATGAGACTGGAATAAATAAATATATATAACACTCTTTTGTTGACATGTGGTTGACCCATTTTTGTTGACATGTGGTTGCCCCATTTTTAGTTGTTCGCGTGTGAACGACTAAGGTTACGAGACCACGAATTCCGATTTAGAGTGCCTTAGCTATTAGAAACCAATCAACCTGTAAGCATACGCGCAAAAAAGAGTTTGCGGCACGGTTTCAGTTCTTGAACTATATTCGTGAATATTGTGTTAAATGGAATAGTTTTGAACGGATCGCATATAGTAAAAGTAAAAAAAAAAAAAAACACATTTTTTAACTATACTGGTTGCGGAAGAGTATTCGTATAAATAAATAAAATTAGTCCACTATGTGCTGACGTAGCACATAGTAAAATTTCATTTTGTAGTTCTAGCAAAATCTCACCACTGTAGACAATTACAGTTAAATGTGTTTGTATTTTTTCGTGGCCGTTCGATTGGCCTACTTTAAAACTTAATTTTGTGTGACTGTATACTGTGACTTATTCAAAGAGTGAACAACTGCAGTACCTTCAGTGCTTTGATTTAATCTGTTAACAACAATTCCAATAATCTTAGAAAGACACAATAAACAAATCAAAGCATGGACTATAACAAAAGAATGATTAATGGAAATTTATTCTACAAACTGTGAAAAGTAAGACTATAAACCAACTTGAAAGATCAAAATATGTCCTTGTGACAATATAATATTGCATAAACTCTTTAAGTGTATGATTATTGGAAGAGATACGGTAATAAACCTAACAGTGCTGGCTAACTGTGAACAAACTGTGCCAGTTTAAGTTTCTGTTTTGATACATTGCTCAGGGGATGTTATTCTGATGGTAGGATACAATTTTATTTTTATGTAATCAGGTAAGAGGTTTAAAATGGCCTTTTGAAAATATTTTATTTTTTCATAATAACTACTTCTCTTGTTTACAAAAATTGACAAAATGATAATTGAATTAATTTAACTGTGTTCTGATAGCATGTTGTTGTTTGTGCAAGACTGTGAATAAAAGTTTATGTTGCTTTCCTGTGTCATTTAAAGCTGACAAAAGTTAAACAATTTAGTCATTAAAATACCATTTAATTGGTACAATTCACAACTTGATTTTTCCCAATTGCAAGATTTTGTGACTCGTTTTTTTTCCAAATTTGCTGATTTTACGACGCGAAAATTCCCAATGGCATGGGTACCGGACCCGTTCCCAATAGAGTGAAAAAAATCACTGGTATAATGTTGTCATCCTGAGTTGTATTATGGTGTTTATCCTGAGTTTACAATGGTGTTTATCCTGAGTTGTACATGGTGTTTATCCTGAGTGTACCATGGCGTTTATCCTGAGTTGTATTATGGTGTTTATCCTGAGTTGTATTATGGTGTTTATCCTGAGTTTACCATGGTGTTTATCCTGAGTTGTTCATGGTGTTTATCCGGAGTTGTATTATGGTGTTTATCCGGAGTTGAATCATTCATAGTCTTTTTCCTGAGTTGTATTATGGTGTTGATCCTGAGTTGTATTAAGGTGTTTATCCTGAGTTTACCATGGTGTTTATCCTGAGTTGTTCATGGTGTTTATCCGGAGTTGTATTATGGTGTTTATCCTGAGTTGAATCATTCATAGTCTTTTTCCTGAGTTGTATTATGGTGTTGATCCTGAGTTGTGTACTGTTGTTTATCCTGAGTTGGATCATGGTGTTTATCCTGAGTTGTACCATGGTGTTTATCCAGAATTGTGTAATGTGGCTTATCCTGAGTTGTATCATGGTGTTGTTCCTGAGTTGTGTAATGTTGTTTATAATAATTTAAAGACAATCATCAGATGTCAGATTTCCAATTGAAACTAAGCACCTTTAAGCAAATTTTGTTAACAATATATAAAAAAAATAGTACAAATCTTGAGTCTGTTATCTGTATGGCTAATTGAGATTGTGGGATCAATGAAGAACTGTCATGAGAGGTTACATACTATATTGGGGGTATAGAAGGCTGAATCCTGCCATGTTTTTGTTTCTTAATTATTTCCTTCTCTTTCTTCCTTGGTAATTATCAATAGATACAAACAGCAGAGTGGAGTTCTTTGTATAATATGCCTTTATTGTTATAGGCATATTGCTATTAGCTGTAGGCCTTGGGGGATTAGGGGGGGGGNTGGGGGGGGGGGGGGGCGCAAAATGAGTTGCTGTTATTGTCTGTATTGTCAAGGTCGTCTCAGAGCATGTATGGACTACGGGTAGTTGAACAGTACTAGTATTTTCAATACAATTTTTAGACATAAGTGGCAAAACCGAGTGGTAATACCCAATAATGGAACAGTACAGATACATGTATTTAAGAGTTTGTTTGGCATACAAATCAAAAACGATCATAAGAGACAGACAGGACAAGACCTTTTAGGTTTGAAACCTTCGGGTTCACCCAGTGTTTTATTTGAGCATAGCTCTGGGAAAACAGGGTTAATTAATGTGTGTTAAGTGTTTTCCCAAATTAGTCTGTGCAGTCCGACCACACTTTCCGCCTAAACTGGATTTTGCAAAGAAGAGACTTCCTTAAAACGAAAAATATCATAAAAGCGGAAACTATTGTTAGCAGATGTCACAGGCTAATCTGGGACGACACTTTATGCACATGCATTAAGCCCCTGCATTAAGCCCCATTTTCTGATAATGAGGATCATTTACATACTTGGAGGTTGAAGGTTGGAGTCATGCATTAAAAAAAGGTTCTTATATGGACATTTGATGTCTACAAAGGGCAGTGATTGCCTTCATGTGTACGCAGAAAACATTAATCTGGATTAAAGGTGTTCATCTTTAGTGGGATCTCGTATGAGTATACTTTCTGTACCTGAATTTCAAGGGAAACACTTTTTTAAGCTTTCAGACTGAGAATTATTATGCCGAAAGCTCTCTATGGTTTTCAATGGACAAAACAATGCAGTATATATGCAGCAATATTCAAAGTCCAGTAAGTGTGATAGACATAATATACTTTAAGAGACATTTCATAACTTGATACTCCTGATTATAGCCAATACATGTTAGAAACCGTCAATTGAATAAGCTTGTTGGTGTAGTAGATTTCAGCCAAAGCAAGTCTTCAGACCAAATAGTTACAATGTTGAGATCAAATAGAGATGACAACCTGTCTACCTCACAAGGTGATTCACCTGCCTGATCTTACATGTACCTACATATATAATTGGCTATGAAAATCACGGCTTGATTTATGTTTGCAGTAGGCCATGGTTTCTTTTTTGTTGAGGGCAAAGACCACGGTCTTGGGGCGGGCAGGTTGGCAAGAACTGAAACCAACAATGAAACTGTGTTACAGGAATGTTTGTGCATTTGTTATGTGTGTGTCTGACTGTTTGGCACTTGGTTTCGTGCCATAAATAAAGGATTGCGTTGTAAAAACTAGTTGTTTTTTCCCTGCTTGTGAAGCTAAAGTTGTCACATAATATGGTAGAAAATAGCTAAAATATAGGATCTTTTTATATTTATATAATAAAATTAATTGTATGGTTTAATAATTACACAATTGTCAGCAACATTTAAACACGATATTTTAAATAACAACTGCACAACTTGAATTTGAATGATAATGCTACAGTTAAGCTTGCGCACAATAACATCATTTGGCATCAGAAACAATGCATTATTTTTAAAATAATCACTATGTTGTTGAATACAGGTCTTGTGGTGTGACACTCATAATATGTACTGAACGAATCGTTAAATGTAGCAATTTTAAATGTAAGTTACCGCCCATGTGTTAAGAAAGGCAGCAGAAGCCATAAACTGAGCTAGATTGAGTAGTCGCAGATATTTTTACCTGTTCATAAGGAGGGCATTAAGGGGGGGGGGGGTAGTGTTTGTTTTTGTCGGTCCATAAGTCTTTAAATCGTTCATCACGAAGTGACGTAGTGCCCAGGACACTGGTTTATATTTTTATGTTTGGTTTATGAAATTTAACGTATGTTAATACATCACTTTTGACTTGAATAGAACAAATGATGTTGATCCACACCACCCATTCTGCTGACATTGCCATTTTGCATTTGTTGTCAGAAAAGTGCTTCTGTATAAATACTCAATACTTGTTCTTTTGTCAAATGACTTGACACATAATGTCGTTACTGCATTGTTATGTAAGTGTGACACTTTTTATTTTTGTATGTGCTATTAACCAACATAAAATGTAAACTACATTAAATCTTGTGAAATATTTTTTTGGGTGCACTGATCCATGAAATAAAACACCAAATATTACTTAATGTGCACATATTTCAACGTGCACATATTTCAACGTTCATTTATCTGCCCCAAATGTCAATATGGTACATTATGTTTCAGTTTAAAATGTATTACAATCATTGGTTCAAATTAACGTAAATCATGTAATAATAATGTTTCAACATTGGCTACACTTAAAACAAAGTTTGTACATGTAAACAATGAAAGGCTAATATAAACATCATGAAGTTTGTGTGGCATTTGCATGTCTGGCCACATGTACCTAATAATGCCTTTGATCCATCGACAATTGGTCCTTAATCAGCTGGTTGGTGCCGTGTGACCTTCATGAGCTTGTAGTAATTGTGTGCGAGCTGCTCCTGTAATGTTCTGTAAATCTGATAATGATCACAACTTAACATTCTAACGTGTCTGTTATGCTCAATATTTGTACTGTAAAACATGAAGTGGAGTCTCAGGCTGTCCCAGGGTTCCCTCTGGGCTTCAAAAAGGTTGTTGC
>VMBQ01001173.1:397765-434384 GCA_007657795.1 Dreissena rostriformis | reverse complement strand
GTAAATAAGCTATAGTCTGTATCTATGTATTTAAATAATGGAACACATATTTGCCCCTAAAGATAATTGGCATCGGAGTCATAATAAAGAACTGTATATACGTATTTATAATCAGTTGGAATACAGCTGACGAAAGTTCATGACCTTGTTTTAAGGGTTCGCAATGTAGGTGAATGTAATAGCTCTAAACTCTAGCGGTCTATCAGGCCAATTACAAAATGTCATTTGCTTCCACTTACATCGAGCACCAATCAAGAGAACACGTGTCGGATCGGCGTTAACTTGGTCGTGAATTAATTTTAATTAAGTCAACAACATTTGATTTATGGTACCATTAAAGAGGTTTCATTTAATTTACTCATTATTCCTCGTTCATATTTATGCGCTGGTTTAAGATTGAGAAAATATAATGTTGACACCTTCCAGCATTATAAATGGATACAATTGCGTTAGTATTCTAAAATAAATGTTTACAATTTGTATTTTAGAAATACTTTCGTCACAAAAACAGGAAATACATTGTAATAAACTCGGGCGACATTTGGGTCTAGATTTTCGTTTTCGCTGGGCGGAGACATTTTTAGTTTGGTTCCTTAAAATAAAATTCTACTACGCCGCAGATATTTTGTTTCGCTATAACAAATTAATGCATAATCTTCAACGAATCGCAATCTCAAGTTTAACTTACCAAACAATGTGCACATTGAAAAAAAAACGGAACATACTGGACGAATTAAAAAATACGACTCCAGAACAATTCTCGGACATACATTTTACTTTTAGTTTAGCTTGTCTTGTTGTGCTAACATTATGATAAACTTCTGTTCCCTTTTTTTTTCGTGTAAGCGGACGATAAGATAGATTCACATTTGACTGACTTATCAATCAGGAAATCTAGCCGTATGCAATGTTTGGTTCTTGTTTCGTTTAAGACAGCAAATACATTACTATCTGCTCTCAAAATGGATATACATGTACTCGCGTTAGTTTTTGTTACAATTTGTATTTTAGAAATGCTTTAGTCACAAAAACATGATATACATTGTAATGTACTCGGGCGATATTTGGGTCAATATTGGCGTCTTCGCTGGGCGGAGGCATTTTTTGAGTTTGGTTCCTTTAAATCAAATACAACTACGCCGCAGATAGTCTGTTTCACAATAACAACTTAATGCATAATCTTCAACGAATCGCATTCTCAATTTTTACTTACCAAGCAATATGCACATTGAAAGAAAACGGAACATACTCAACGAATTAAAAAATACGTCTCAAGAACAATTCTCGGTCATACGTTTTACTTTAAGTTTAGTTTGTCTTGTTGTTTTTAAATTATGATTAACTTATGTGCCCCTTTTTTTCGTGTAAGCGGACGATAAGATAGTTTCACATTTGACTGACTTATCAATCAGGAAATGTAGCCGTATGAAAAGTTTGGTTCTTGTTTCGTTTAAGACAGCAAATACATAACTAGCTTCTCTCAGGAGCGGATACGGTATTTGAGTTAGAGAGGGGCGAAACCAAACATGACAAACATACGATGCAATAGCGTTTAGCTGGAACTGACTCGCATATACACACAGTTAGTAAACTCAAACATGTAAACTTCACTTTAATACTAATAATGAAATACGAAACAAAAAACGTAAATACATGTATGCTGTTGAAAAAGTTGCATCGCTCTGAGAGTTACACTTTTTTATATTATGCGCCACATGAAAAATAGCAGAAGACTGACGGGACTGCCCCTAGCAAACATATACTTCAAGCCCGGGATTAGGTCGTAATACATTTGTACATGAGCCTGATATGTGGTTTTACATTGCCCGAAATCAGGTGATTAGATGTCGGCCCAATATTGGCGCAATGCCGTCATTCCACCTAAATCTACCCGATATTCAAAATTGGCTTCTACCTTTTTTCACTGTAGCAGAGGTTCATGGTAACAATTCTATATTGTCATAGAAGCCTGGGATTAAAATCAGTTTCATTTTTTTTATTATTAACAAAAACCAACGTTTGAATTTAGTTTTAATCCATATTCAATTACGGTATAGCATGCAAGAAGGGACATATGTCGATTATCATAATTTCAGATATCCGTAATAATAAACGATCGGCCCTGGTCCTTTGGTACCGCCTCCTGCATCTCATTCGCTGTTGCTGATTTATACCAGTGTAGGGCTGAACAGTCCGGTCATATTTGTCGATCGTTTCATTATACATTTGAGTGATAAATAATAATTAACAAATGTGATGTCGGTCCTTTATGATACACGATGAGGCATGTCGATGTCGGACCAATATTCGATTCCATTTTCAAAATTTGCATATACCTTAGGTTTGAGAAGACGGGGTATGATTGACCTAGAATGGCCCCAACACGAACACGCATAACGAATACATAACATCCAAGTAGGCCCGCAATCTTCCCTACATCAGCAAACAACTCAGGTTATGCCATCATCCAATCGACTTAGAGTCTATATGGTCAAGTTTGCTGGGGGGGGGGGNTGGGGGGGGGGGGGGACAAACAAGGTTAAATCAAATTCTGAAAGTGGACGCCTAAAAAGCGCACTACTGCACTATTAAACTTCTCGTCAAATCGACACAATCTAAAAAAGTGTACATACATTTTATAGAGATTTCTTAAGCAATACACTTATGACTCATGCCACAAAGACCAAGTATGTGTTTCATTAACCTTCGACTGACCTTTATCCGTGAATATTTTTAAATACGTTTACGATTAATATATTCGTTTTCTTTTGAAATCTATACTGAAGTAAAACAAGATTAAAGAACATCCCTCTTACATAATTACTATGTTGCCACATTCTTGAAACACGTGCACTAACAATAAACAAAATAGGTAGGTTACAATTTAATGGTAAAATATAAAGAGTACAATTAATCATACAAGTGCTAAGTACGCATATTTTATCAAACAAGCCTCTGTCTTTACACACTGAGCAATGGAAGGACGTGAAACGGTAGCGTCGTGTATACAATTAGCAAGTGGAGCAACTTTGGCCTAGCCTGAAGTAATGAAAATTTTCAAGGCGGACATTATCCCGACATACGCCATATGTTAAAGAAAATAACCATGTTGAGGTAAGTTGATTTCATCCCCCTTTTTGCCGACAGTTCGTCGGATTATATTTTCAACAATAGCATGTAAATCTGGTTTTATAAACTTTGTATATAGTTTCAACCATAGTAAAAACAAACCATAACACTTCACTGCCGTCAGTTATGACGGTTCTAGTAACGCTTGAAAGAAATTTATTATCCATACTTTTGTATTTACTTATCATATTTAATTATCATAGACATTACTAACATCAAATGTTAACTCAGTTACTGACAATGTATAATACAAATGCAATGCATAGCAAGCATGTACTAGTATGTGATATCATACAACATGAAATAAATGAAATAAAGCACACACACAATCACTATAGGTTAATAACTGATTATATTGAATAAAATTGATAAAGGCATGCTTTCTTGATCAATGGTAATGGTATTTACCAAATGGCTCCTCTGTCAGCTTTATTGGCAAGCACCTAACGGTCCTCTATCAGCTGTTTTGGCAATCGTTCCACGTATCCTCGGTCAGCTGTGTTCGTATTACTAGGATTAATCGATAAGCGATTTAAGCATTCGACTTTCGATACCAAGGTGTGTTAACACTACAAGTCTCTGATCAGCTGTTTTGGCAATCGTCCTTCTTGTCCTCGGTCAGGTGTTTTGGCAATCACCCTTCATGTCCTCGTCAGCCGTATTGATATTCGCCAACGGTTGATTGATCAGCTGTATTGCAATTTGCAAGACGGTTCCCCTGTCAGCTGTATTGGCATTCGCCCTTCATGTAATTGGTCAGTTGTATTGGTGTACTCTCTACGATGTCTCGATAAGTCATATTGGCATTCGCAAACTGTTTTCTTGTCAAGTTAATTCGCCCAACCTTTCTTTGCTCGGCTGTATTGTGATTGGAACTTAGTGTCCTTGGTCAGCAATATTGACCTTCTATCTACTTGTCGTCGATCAGAGGTGTTGGCATTCGTCTTACTTGTGCTCGGTCAGATGTTTTGGCATTCTCCCAACGGTTACTTATTAACATGTATTGGCAATGGTCAACTTTCATTTGTATTTGTCCAACGTGTCCTAAGAAAACTGCATGATTCAGAAAACCTTTGACACATATCGGTGCCTGTATGCAATCTAAACATATACTAATGGACTGTGGAAATGGATTTAATATTTGTTTTATAATTATAATAGCACATGTAAACCATACATGATTTACACAGATTGTCGGTGACGCTTCTGACGGCTGTGTATGCCACAGTAGCGGCCGATTTCGCCTGCATCTGCAACTACAACGTAGAGCAGATCGTCTACACGACCCCAAATACAAACGGGAAACTCCTGGGATACATGTACGAGTTCGATTGTAAGCCCGCAGCGACCGACGCCAATCCACCAGGATATGTGCAGATATATTTTGAACACCAGGTAAGTGATTACACCAGGTAAGTGATTTAGCAGATATAATTTAAACACGTTAAAAACTACTTTACTGTTGCGATTGTGGATGAAGTTTTTACAATAGGCTTGATTATTTTAAGATTTGAAGATAATCTGTGAACATCAGGCCCGAATTTCTCGGCAATATATTGGTCTGATATATTGAAGATTAGTTTAATCTCATTATTCTTGCAATACAACGTGCGTAAAAGATGTAACAAAAACAAAATACATACTTTATGATAATTGAAATTGAACGTTGTTACACTAATTATAAAATGCTAATTTTGACTTTTGTAATATGGGCCTAAAGTCTTTTTTTCTTAATACAAGTCGAGAAAGTTCATCCAGGTAAGTGCTTTTAAGGTATACGTTCGACACCTGATTATAATTATATATTAAAAAAAAATAGCGGATTCCAAATATGCACCGTCATTTCAAACCCAAATGAACGCTTTGAAAATACCCTTAAAACCAACGGCAAGCTGTGTAAACAACAAGTGTGAGTTATTGCAGATACAGAGAAAATATAGTGCAGATAAAAAGGAGTACCGGTAACCGTGCATTTATGATCATATTGTTCTTGAATGGCCTCTTTTGCATTCAATGTTTTGTAAATAGATCGGTTACGTGGAACGTGGAGCAGGGGTCGAGACACAGACCTGCCCGGGCTCTATTCCTGATTCAGATGTCTTGATCACCAATATCCAAACAACAACTACTACAACTACAACACCTATCCCTACCACGACCACCAGTACAACTACAACTTCAACTCCCATACCAACCACCACTACAACTACAAGTACAACTCCCATACCAACCACCACTACTACGACCACCACTACGCGGAGACCGACTACAACTACTACCACAACTACAACGCCCGCACCTACAACCACTACAATTATTACCACCACTCCGAGACCAACCACTACCGCGACAACTACAACTACACCAAAACCAACAACAACCACATCAACTACCACTCTGAAACCGGTCACCACCACGACTGCCACAACTACCTCGAGACCAGACACATCATCATCTACAACAACAACCACTCCAAAACCAACAACTACATCAACAACAACATCGATGCCATCAGCAAGCCCTGGTCAGATCATTTTCTTACGTACGAAGGTTTTGAGACTAAATTTATTTCAACCTTTTATAAGTATTCTTTTCGTTTGTGTGCATGTGCATTTGTGGGAGGGTTTTCTTCGATTTCGTGACGCTGATTAGAACGAAATTGCATCATTTTTGGTAAATAACTTGAAAAGGAATGACTGTCCTTGTTCATTTTCATTAGTTAGCCGAATATTGGCACAATCAAATTTGAATCGCGCATTGTTACAATATGCCCATATATCCACAACTAATCTTCCAATTTTTAAAAGAATCTTTTCATCTCTTATTGTTATATTAATGTGTGTCTGTGCGTTGAAAGGACAGTTTCAGCGTCTGGAATCGGCAAAGTAGTTCTTTAAAATCCATTTATCTGTAAGTTCAATCATGTTTTGGCTAAAAACAACAACCGCATATTATTAATTTAGTATTTGTTCCGATTTGCGTAACAATATAGATTTTGCACAAACAATGTGTATTCCAACGTGTGAAAAACGTACACAATGTATAATAGAACATTAAATAAGTAAGATTTTCCAAACAAAGTCTCACAACACAAAATTTTAAAAGGACCCCTTTTATTTCAATGGTTCCCACCACTAAGAATTCGTCTTGCGGTGAATGAGCGAATAATACGAGTGAATGATAACCCGAGCATTTCACTCAAGCTCAAGTTAAATGATAAAGTTGAATCTTTTCACAATGGGTTGGCGTTAACTTGTTTCGTACAATTTTTAAAAAAAAACAATAGTTGAATAGCGCAAACGTAATTGTTAAATTCGAACTGTTTAACAATGGCAAACATAAAAAGAACATTCCATGATAATGTAATTAAACGGCAGCAATTTCGGAATTAAATACCACTTTTTACACCACTTGTGATTTTTGTGTATGCCCACTTATAAAATGATAATACGATCGTACACCACAATCAATGGATGCTACTATGCCCATCACAGACTGCAGGCACGACAAGGCAGATATCGTATTCCTCCTGGATTCCTCCTTCAGCGTGGGCATCGACAACTTCAAGAAACAGCTGCAATTCGTGAGGAACTTTACAACTAACTACGACATCGGTGAGGCATACCGTTTTGCTAAACCTCATTCTAGCTTATTTCATTAATACTCGGCATATACATTGAGCCAGTCATATGTTTTGGCATATTTAAATAGCCAATATAATATTGAAAGTTTATTGCCAGTAGACTCGAATACATGACCCTACAAACGCATTGGGTAATTTGACAGATGTCCCACCAAACATTGGCTTATTGGGAGTTGCATAGGGAACCATTTGTAAATCAAACTTGGTTCGTAATTTAGTTTACTGTTTTGACTATTGCTTAATTTCTTAAGTCGCATTTTGAATTTGAAAAGGTAATTTACATGAAGATCTATTAAGATCTATTTATATGAATTAACATAATATCTATAATTTACATTTTTTCATTCGCCTCTCAATCAATGCGAGGCAGTTGATTATATGGCCTTCATCTCGTACAGAATTGGCAATTCTGTGCTCAATGGATTTCTTTATTTCCATCATTTTCTTGTAAATAAACGAACCTATTTGATATGTTTCTGTATTATGTAAGGGACCTATAC
Organism: Dreissena rostriformis; assembly: GCA_007657795.1. NCBI lineage: Eukaryota > Metazoa > Mollusca > Bivalvia > Myida > Dreissenidae > Dreissena > Dreissena rostriformis. The sequence continues at coordinate 427,112 of VMBQ01001173.1, read as the reverse complement.
CATCACATTTTATGAATAATGGTCGATAAAAGAAGACACATAACCGTGTGTTCGTTGTATTTTATAAAAGGTAGTCCTCGATAAAATTACATAATTCTCATACATTTTTATTTGTAAACCAAAATAACATCATCGTTACATGTTTTACAATTATATCATTACATGAACATGACTGTTTTCATATTACCTGATATTTTGTTTAGCATAATTTTTCTTCATTTGCATTAAATAATTATGCCCCTAAAACCAATGTTCCCAATGAAAATTATGAGGGGATTTCGGGTCCATTTGGGTGGACTTGAGAGTTGTGTCCCCTGAGCATGGTATTAGAAAATTGTTCCGTTGAAGACCTTTAAGAAGAAATCTGGGGTATACTTAAAGGTGTCTGTTATTACGTTTTTGACTTTATAGTGAAAAATAAGTAGCGTATTAACATCATATATTGGGCCGGACATATTTTGATTTCATTCTTATTTAAACAAAATAAACAACTGATACAGCTTTTCAACCATCCACTTGCCAGTCACTTCACTTCATACCGTTGAAAAAGACCATGCTTAACGGATTTATTTCTGACTTTGCTCAATAAATTGAGATCGGTAGTCTTCTGTCAATTCGCAAACAAGCAAGTTTTGCTATTTTTTTTTAATACCGTAAACTGTATATTTATCAAAACCTATATGTATTCTAACGTTATGAACAACTATCCTATCAGATTTTAAATCACAATAGACCAACACTTTTGAATGAAAACTTTGTTTTTCGTATTTACGATCAATTTGGAAAAAATAACCTGAAACGGATTAAGCCTGGTATGAAGATGTATTCAGGAAAAAAATGAGATTTAAAACTTCCCGTACAATGGCGTTCCGCTAAAAGAATTTAGCCCGATCACATTATAAGTTGTCACTTGAAAAAAGCAGTTCTTTTACTCATAATCAAGGGATTTTTTGTATTTATACCATAGCAGTGACAATGTATAATAGCAGAAGTTACAACAATCATTTTCGTTTTTTTATGCCATGAAAAAGATTGCAAAGAAGTTTTTTTTGTCATTTTCTGCCTTTTCTTGGGACACGTTTTGTATAAAAGTAGCATTTCAGATGTCATTTGACCCCATAAAAGTTAATTTTTCACACATCAATCAACATGCTAGAACTCGTAACCCCTACAATGTCAATGTCGAGTAAGAATTATCAGTCCTCCGACACATCTGACCCTGCCGGTAAAGGCGCTTTATTCCTTCTTGACCAGAGTCTTACAAGCAGTCTGCATATGCTACATGTGTTTGTTTTGAGTTTGATCAGCGCGAACGTCTATTTATATGAATGGATGCATAACTAAATGGATGGTTGGATGGACGGATGAATGAATGAACCAATAAATGAATGGATGGATGGATCGATGGGTGGATGGCCGTCTTTGCCGTCTCTGAAATGTAAGATGTCGGTCCACTATAACGCACTCTAACTGTGACCGACTTGCGCCCGACCCCCCCCCNCCCGAACGAACAGGCACATATTGATCCGTCGATTTTAAGTTTTTGTTTCCAAAACTTAGAGCATTCCGGTATATGTCTATTTTGCAATGTGCTTTAAACCGTAGATGTTTATTTTCACCGTAGGTCCAGACAAAGTGCAGGTGGGCGTGGTCACGTTTGCCACCACTCCAACACTGGGCTTCCATCTGAACCAGTATAACGACACGACCAGCCTACTGATCGCAATAGACGGCGTCAACTACACGTCGGGTAAGGTCACCGTTTCTCTGTACAACAGGCATTTATGATGCCATGCTTATTGCTGATATAGTGTTCAGATACAGTTAATCAAAAGCCATACCCTATGTTATCGTTTGCTTTCTGATTAAAACTTTACATGACGTGGTTTTGAGACCTTGAGTTGCATGAAACGATAGATAGCTTATATGCGTAAACGTTGTTGTTGGTTTTTAAAAGTGTACCGTAATTTATCTCTATCTCTATATGTATATCATTAACGCGATGCCTATCTAAAGGTGGCTCATCTACGGACAAGGCCCTGGAGTACGTGCGGGAGAACAGTTTCACGGATGCACACGGGGCTCGAGCAGGCGTTCCCCAGATCCTCGTCTTCATAACGGACGGGCCGTCCTATTTTCCAATCGGAACAGCAAACGAAGCCCGCATTTTACATTTTAGAAACATTAAGGTAATCTTTCAATCGCGACTACAAGGGCTATCTCGGAACGATTTTTGGAAGTGGCCGATGTAATGAGAGTAGATATTATTAATGAAATAGATGCAATGCTTCTTAACATCTGCAAATCCATACAAAGGTAATATTGATGCATTCTTTACAAGAAATTGGCAATAATTCCACTAAACATCATCTGCGAATGTGTTGTCGTGATGTTAATGTAAAAACCTTTAGTCAATATTAAAATCGTCAATATATACATGAAAATCGGTGTAGAAGTTTTGATTGGTTCGTGTATTAACAAATGAAAAAATAGTGGTAACAATGAAACTCTTTGAATTGTTTTTTTTTTGCTACTAGTATGATTTAACCAACTGAACCTTTATGGACTGGTATTTCCAGATGACTACGATTGCTGTTGGTCTCGAAATTACCCATGCACATATTTGGCGTGTTCTGAGAAAACTGGACGGAATGCTTGTGCGTAAAGTGTCATCCCAGATTAGCCTGTGCAGTCCGCACAAGCAAATCCGGGACGACACTTTCCGCCTAAACTGGATTTTGCTAAACAGAGACATCATTTAAAACGAAAAATTCCATAAAAGCGGAAATTGTCGTCCCTGATTAGCCTGTGCGGACTGCACAGGCTAATCTGGGATGACAATTTACGCACAAGCATTTTGCCCAGTTTTCTCAGAACACGACACATATGTGTGCTTATATATAGTCGCTACTGGTACAGGTTTGATTTACTGCAACAATGCGCATACCTGTTGTTTTCCTGTGATGTTTTTTGCTATAAGGTACTAATGCACTGAATTGATATTTTCATGTTTTTGTTTTTGCAATCGGTTTGTTTGACGGTCTCAATGTGCCGATTTAAAATTTTAATTGTTGTTGCTTATGTGTTTGGTGATACTTATAAACCGACTTCTTATTTTCACGTGATATTTTTTTTGTTATTTGTTAGTTTAAAGGTACCAATGTGCCTACTTGATTTGTTCACGAATTATTTTTGCAATACGTGTGATTGATATTACCTATGTTCCGACTCGGTTATTTCACACAATTGTCTTTGCTATCGGTTTGTTTGACGGTATCAATGCACCCTTTTAGTATTTTCACTCGATTGTTTTGCTATCTGTTTGTTTGACTGTTATAATGGGGCGACTTGGTATTTTTACGTGATCGTCTTTGTTTTCGGTGTGTTGACGGTTACGGCGAATACAATATTCTTACTAAATCCTGACGAGTGCCTTTTTGACTGGTATTTTCATTATTTTATTTTGCCTTTGCTATAGCTGTTTATACGGACACAATGCATTAAGTGTGTTATAGACGATCGCAATTGGTGTCGGCAGTGAGGTGGCGATGACCGAGCTAAACCAGATCGGCTCCGACGCTCAGCAAATCTTTACCGTGCCTTCATTTGACTCCCTGCAATCAATCGAAATGGACATTCAGTCCGCGGCATGTAGGTCACCCTTTGACTGTCTTTTGACCCCGGAAAGCATCTTATCTATGTGCTAGTCGATACTAGACTTCGTTCAAAAATGATTTTGTTTAACGATAACCATGGGCATCTGTCTGAGACGCATTGTTTTGATAATCCTTTCTGAAACTATCACCGTCAAAAAGCAGAAAATACCATACGTGATTATTTTCTTTGTATATATACATTTAGCGGTTTGTCGTGTTCGTTTATACGTTAAATTATGCTTTACACGTGGTCAATGCTTGATGAAAACGTATGGTTACCCATTTTTAAAAAAATATGAATACAACCGTTGTGAAATGATGTACACTCTTTACCTATTAACATTTCTGCTTTCGATTATTGTCAGCAGTTTCTAGCATATAACTTACCCAGTTTGTATATAACTTATGTTATCATAAGTTCTGTGATTTATTAATAATAAGTATTCTATAATGTTTATTTTTTCTTTTAGGTGGATTCAAAAATATTGGTATGTATTAAGTACTCATAGGGGGAAACATCTCTGTGTAGCTTTATTAATATCTAATTTCTAATATCTAAAAGTATTGAAACGATCAGTATCACCCCTCCACTCCCCCCCCCTCATTATCTTCATCATATTCCTCGTTTTCCCCATCATCATCTTTCAACTTATCATCCATATTACAAGCAACGTCACGGTTATGAATAACAAGAATAATGATAATACGAGTAGTTTTTCCTTTTTCTCCGTTTCTTCTGACACTCTACATATTCCCATGTATGTTAATTGCACCGTGTTAACAGATCAGACAAGTTGCGAGTCCAAGCTTGCCGACATTGTCTTTGTCCTCGACTCCTCCGGCAGTGAGGGCAAGACGAACTTTGAAAAGCAGCTGCAGTTCGTAAGCAACGTGACCAACTCGTAAGCGTTCGTTTTTTATTAAGCCCTTAAGAGATAAAAGGTATGTTATATACAATCATGATATAATCATTAAGTGTTGTCCGTCATTACGTGCGTTCCGAAAGTTTTAGGAGTCATTTCCACAGTGACGGCTTTGTGGATGTCGCTCAAACGTTTGCAGTTGTGATGTAAAGGCGAGTGTCAGAATGGTTAAAATATCTGCGTCAAATACTGAAAACAACATTCTTTGCGTAAAACAATACAATTTAACCTTTTGCTGCACAAGGAAGTTCTTGTCACAATGCGTCATGTAAGAGCCAAAATAGCTTCAGTCTGCTTATTTGACCATTTGAATTTCCCAAAATATTATTGTTAACGCAACCAAAGCAAACTCGCACATTTTATGTATGAAGAATTTATTTTCACCAGTTTCGATATCGGCCCGAATAAAACCCAGGTAAGTGTGGTGACGTCCGGTACGCATGCGTACAACGCTTTCTTCCTTAACGAGTACTCGGACAAGGCATCACTGCAGACGGCCATTCACAACATCTCGTACCAGGGCGGCACCAGCAACACCGCAGACGAGCTCAACTTCGTGAACACAAACAGGTATCGAACGGTCTTTATATAGATTACATTAACCATACGACTATTAATTATGTCGCCATATCGATACGGTATCACGGTCCCTGCTAGTTATGCTGCAACCAAATCACCATATCGTATACGGTTTTTCCGTTCCTCTGATATCACAAACCTTTACAGCAGTACCATCAAACCAGCGAACTCGTTTTCTAACATTTTAGTTCTCTGGTACACTGTAACTGACCACTTGGTTTTTACTATAACAGCTTATATCAATACATCTTTGAAACAATCGTTTTCTCTTTCTAATACAACATAACATGGCTTCGCAATTAACTGGAATCTGCACAGTGATACAAAGAAGTCTTTTCTTTATTAATAATTTATATCAACGTTGTTGTCCTCATGTGATTACAGCTTCAAGCCGCTGAATGGCGGGCGGGGAGGCGCCGTCACAAAGCTGTTGGTCATTCTCACTGACGGGCAGTCAATATCGGTCGACGCAACGCATACGGCGGCACAATCTCTGAAATTGAGAGGGATAAAGGTACCGACTGTCTTTACATTTCGTTGTTGTTATGGTGGTTCGGTGTTAATGTAATCTTTGAGGATCAATGCTGTTAATTCACCATTCATATAATCATAAAAAATTAAGTACAATTATAACCAACCAAATCGTTTCACCAGCAAGACATTTGTCCTTGGCTCAGCGTTCAATGCCTCACAAACAGTTGACGTTCACATAATGTATGGACACACAACAATTTGAACCGGAATTGATTCTTGGTCTGTGTGGAGAATGATGTAGTGTAACATTGGGACAATTGTCCACCAGTTCCTGCAAAAAATCTCAATGTCATTCCAACATGCACGAAGCTTTATTTTCGAATTATATACAGGTGTGTTTTTTCGTTGTTTTGTTTAATTTTTTTCAGTTTGCAGAAATTGTTTTTGTTGGGATGTTAATTGTGTTGTTGATTGTTTTGTCATAGTTTTATTTTAGAGGCTGTAGTGGATGATGGCTGTGTTTTCTTTGGGTTTTGCTTTTTTTGGCAGTTTTATATATAGAAAACATATTTCGGGCAGAATAATGCTTTTGTCATTTCAGGTTATTTCAGTGGGTATCGGCTCTAACGTTTCTATGACAGAGCTACGGCAGATTGCCAGTGACTCAAGCCACGTTCTCAGCGTGACAGACTTCAACGCACTGAATACAATCAGCCATGAAATTGAACGACTTGCGTGTAAGTACCAGTTATTATATTAGGTCACTAGACAGAGAAGTGTTGTGTTGTTGTTTTTCTTTCTAAGCTATGTATTACCGTAGATGAAAATATGGTATGGGACCATACTATATACACTTAGTTAGTTAATCAGATGGGATATCGTTATATATTATATTCCACAACATGTTTTACATCTTTCAAACATTTAGATGACGAGGTATATAAAACATTAATTGTCTATGGAACCTTGGTAAAACTTAAACAATAATCCTTAAAACAAAGAACACTATGGGCAAGCATGAGTTTTCAGTTGCAGTAAACGTGAATATCTTACACAATTTATTATTGTTGCTGACTCTTTCCTCCACACGAAAGCGTTATTTTAAAGGTGAGAGGTTTCGCTTCGAAAAGTTTGTTTAATTGGATTTCACATACAAGGTTTGATCTGAAAGTTTAACTTACCGGGTTATCACATATTAAGTATAGATTTCTTTTCTAAATTTTTTTCAATACAAGTCGAGGATTTTACGAATGGTTTCCATTGTGAATATGCATTATTGACTCAAATTCTCGTTGTAGTTTATTACAATGCGATGAATGAATGTGAAAATATGGACTGTATTGTGTCCGCCATCTTGGAAACAACGTCAAAGTTCCGCTGCAGAAGGTTACGGTCAATATTTCGCAGAACCATTAAAACAAGTATCACGAAACCCTATTTGCGACAGGTATGGCGCCCTCCCCATGCGGCGATAAGCCTGCGGACATTGTGTTCCTCTTGGACGACTCTTCCAGCCAAGGGGCAGATAACTTTCAAAAGCAGCTCGACTTCATAACCAATTTCGTCAATCAGTTTGACATCGGTCCCACCGACGTTCAAGTCGGTCTCGTCACATTTGGAACAACTGCCCACAACGAGTTCTACTTTAACTCGTATATTAATCATTTTACGTATTCCACAAAAATCATATAGACACGTGTACATTCTCTGTGTATTCTGTTCCATAGAACACTATAACCACTTATCTACCTTAACTAGTATATTTAACATTTCAAGTTGAAATGTATTCCAAAATATCCGCCATAGTATATACGAATAAATATAATGTCTGTGTATTCTTTTCCATTGATCCATAGAACACGTTAACCATATATGATGCAAGTAAAATAACCGGTAGCGCTCAACCAATTTCATCGCAATACCACCATTACAACCAAAGTAACTGTCATTATGATTAAACTAAGATTACTTGTACATGTGTTTTCGATTTTGAACTGGTTTTCGTGTCATTTGTGTTGTTCTTTTGTTAAAATATACAGGTACATGTACAATTGTAAAGACTCGACCCCACCAATAGCCCTATCCTATGAACCCGTGTTTCCATGCTTCTTTGTCCTTAGATATTCCGACAAGCCTTCTTTAATCGGCGCTATCCAGTCCGTCCAGTACATAGGCGGAAGTACGGCTACGAATTTCGCGTTGCGGTACGCCCACTACTACCAGTTTGCGGCTTATAATGGCGCACGTGTGAACGCTGCGCGCATTGTCATCATAATGACGGACGGACATTCTAACGACGCCTCTCTCACCATATCCGAAGCCATGTCATTGAAGGTTGTATCTTTTTCTGTCACACCATTTACCAGACTAATTATTCTGTATTGATACAGTTTTCTGCAAATTATGCTGCATGGGCGCGTATTATATATTTTTTTTATTTTTTTATTTTAAGGGTAAATATTTTCTTAAACAAATTTGTACCCAGGAGTCAACTAATTATATGCACATATAACACTGACATAACTTGAAAGTTTATATCAATAATGTGTTCACAATATGTTCACTTATGCCTACTAGTATATACCTTCCACAGAACTCGATGCACGCGCAGGTGATCGCTATCGGGATCGGCATTGGTGTGAATCAGCTCGAATTGAACGTCATGGCCACGGACAGAAGTCACGTGTTCACAATCGGCAACTTCTCCATCCTGCATACGTTGCAGACGGAAATAAAAGAACAAGCATGCGGGGGTATGTTTCTGAGAAGCAATCCAATGTGTCTGCGGGTTAATTGTCTCGTAATAAGATATTCACATGAGTGCGCATTTTTATCGTTGTCACGGCACCAACATGGGCAGTGGTTAGTACGTGTTGTTGCATTAAAGATTATTTATTAAGTTTGTAATGTAAATCATACGTGACGTAAGTATACTCGCTACAAACTAACGACAATCGAATTCATCACCCAAATAACCAAAATTAAATACAACTCTTTAAGCCATACTATCTCGGTCAAGTTCGATAATAAATCAAATCACCACGGTAACATTTGAGTTATAGCCTTTGATTTATATTCGGTAAAAATAGATGGTATATGCTTTAAGAGCAATTTTTAGTCAAAGTTTAAATATGGTTCTCAGCTATTTTTTGGGCCGATATTTTTTGTTTTTAAATAATATTTACCAAGTTCGAAGATTAATCCGATTACAAATGGATCTTACAGTAAAAGCCTTAAATATATCATCCAAAAGTTCGTTCGCAAAACGTTTAAGCGATCATTTGAACATAAATGTGCGTACAAGTTGTTAAGACGTTTATACCGCAGTGCGTTACCGTTTACAAATAAATTTATACATTCATATATTTGTGCATTAACGCTGGAAACTTACTGATATAGAACGTACTAAAGATGCATTATCGGAGATGTCTTTTTTCAGCTGTAAAAAGGTATTTTATCATTTTTAACATTCAAAGTAGTATTGGGTATTGCATAATTTATTATACAATTCAATCGAAATCATCTTTATGTTTCAGTACCAAAACCCAAGCAAGTGGCCAGCACAGGTACATTATAACGGTTTTGTACCGACAATGTATTATTTTTCCAATAATAATATTATGGCGATCAAATATCTAAAAACAAGTTTAACATTAAATTAGGGCAGATGTTTGACAAATGCAGTAAAACGGATTATATTGTGTTGTTTATCCGAACAGCCTCTTTACAGAGTGATAAATTATATGCACATATCGCAAATGATAACCAACTTTTGATATGTCGATGTTATCTTAATGCGATGGCTTTTAACGGAACCTTAATATAAGGTTATAAACACACAGACTTTAAAAAATCTATGAACCACTCCCATCCATAAGCCTGTGGCAAACAGCCGGCTGATATCGTCTTTCTCCTGGATTCCTCTGCAAGCGAGGGATACGACAACTTTCAGAAGCAGCTCGACTTTGTCAGGGACTACGTCTATCAGTTTACCATAGGTCCAAATGATGTACAGGTGAGACTAAACTCCACTGAATTTCACTTAATACCTTTGAGATTAGAACTCATCTAAATATCAGTACTTGTATAGTAGTATTATCGAACTGTGATGTGTATTCAAGCAAATAAGTCGATCTTCATGAAAAATACACCATGTACATACTGGTTAACACAGGGAACGAAATACAATGTCAAACGATAAGCTTATGGGTTCCGTCAGTACAACCCGAGCTAAATATAAAAATAATGAGTTCTTTTTTAAACTAAAACACGTGAAGATTATCTCAAGCAAAGCATGATATTGCATCAATGTTTGTTTACATTAAGTGCCTACTTCGTGCATTTATCACTTATCGTCCAGAACATAGATTTTTGCATTGAAAGGACTTCTGTATCGTTGGGGTCTTGTCAAAACAAAGCTTCTTCAAACACCGAAAAATAAATTGCTGCTTCTCATTCTTTCATTAACATTCTGCCCCAAGGTGAGCGTAATCGTGTTTAGCAACAACTCGCACGAGCAGTTCCCGTTGAACCGTTACCACAACCGGGTGGACCTGCTTAATGCCATCGCTCGCATTACGTACAACAACGGCAGCACGTATACGAACAAGGCGCTGTATATGGCCCGAACTGAAAGCTTTCTGGCGTCAAAAGGTTGGAAAGAAAGTGCATGTTACTTGTATACTTAAGTACAATGTTTATCACATCTTCCACTTGTTTGAACTGTTATTGCTATAATTTCCTCTGGTTAACGCTACATGTAGGTCACACGTCTTATATAATAGTTGTGCGGAGTTTACGCAGCTTGTCTTGTCAAAAGACTAAAAAAGTTTGCCAAGTAAAACGGTCTGCTAAGTTATTATGTTGCTCTAGTAATCGTTTCATGTACTTTAAAAGTATTGCTAAATTACTCTACTGCTCTAGATAACACTTCTTTTCTTTCAAATTTCTGACATAAAGTTGCTGGTTAACTTAAGTGCACTGGTCAACACTTAATATCTTTAAAACGTCTAAAACGTTGCTTGGTACATCTACTGCTCTGATGAACGCTTCTTATATTTTAATAGTCCGAGAGAAAGTTTCCGAGTTATTCCTCTGCTTTGATTTACTGAATTTTAATGGTCTGGAACACAGTAAATTTAACTATATTTCTTATTTGTTTATATTTTAACATGTTTAGCTGTTTATCTGTTTTTCTGTTTATCTGTTTATCTGTTTATCCAAAAAGAAACGTGCTTATGAACAGAGCGCATTCCTATAACATTCATGTATTTTAAAAGAATATTGTTAAAGAATTGTGATTTTTCACCTCCACGTTTTTGGTTTTTCATTTAAAAAATACGTTCATTGACAGTTAAAAAAAAGTTCTTCTTGGTTTAGATAGAAGGTATATAGAATAATTGCTTTGAATACGTTTGCGGTAGGTGGGTGTTTCTTATTGTATTGTTGTAAGTCATACATTCCATCACTTTGATTCATACAAGCTGTGAGTATATTGTTCAAACATACTGCTACATAAAATAAGATTGAACAGTGCTTTCCTCATTTGCCGACTGCATAAATATTTTTCTGTGATCTATTTAAAACAAAAACGAGAAAAATAGTAGTAAGTGTTCAATCACTTCAAAATGTGTGAGGAATTTGAAAATCTTTGCTGTTTTGGCGTGTTTAAATTGTGTCCAACAATATAGCAATCTCTAATATTATTTCGGTCATATGCACTATCATAACCGTGAAGAAAACCAATTGGCCGGTACGTAGCATATTCAGAAAAAGGTCCATTAACGAATTATGTTCAATATGAAATTTGATACACGTTGACTAAATACATGATTTGTAATTGTTGCTTTCTATATTACGAAACAGGAGCTCGTCCAAACGCGCACATTGTTATCCTGCTGACCGCAGGGCATTCAATCCACCCCGCAATTACGGCTAGAGAGGCGGACTTGCTCAAGAACCAGACCAATATGAATGTCATTGCTATTGGTGAGTGGTCCGCTTAAGCATATGTCTATAGTAAGTGATTCAGGTAGGCTTAGGTCAAGTGGATCGAGTAGGCTTTTGTTAGGAGCATTACTTTTGTTGAGTGATTTGCTAAAACGAATGATAATGCCAGATCTTTCGTTGAATGGGTTGAAAAGATTAATGTAAATATCACTGCTATTGATGAGTGGTAGGCTAATGACAATAGTATTGCTATTGGTGATTGGCTTGCGTATAACAATTTCAAAGTCATTGGTATTGATGAGTCGTTCAATTAGGATAATACCAACGGCATTGTTATTGGTAAGTGTTTTACTAAGGCTAATCATAATATCAAATCCATTGTTGATGGTAAGTGGTTTACGTTTGCGAATGTCAATTGTAATTTTATTTGCGTGTAGATTGCGAAAGCTCATATAATTAAGCATTGGTATGTGCGCCGGTTTCCGAAGGCGAATGTCATTAATATTTGTGAATAATTTAGTAAGGCTGACGGAAATCCAATCGTTATGTGCGAGTGGTTCAATCAGGCTTATATAAAAGCCACTTGCTATTGGTTAGTTGGTTAGTGACTTACATGGGCTAATATCCACATCATTGTTATTGATAAGCGGTTAAGACTGACGTTTGCCAAGGTCTTTACAATTGGTAAGTAGTTTATGTAGACTTATGTCAGGGTCAATCTATATGTTAGTGGTTCGTATAGCCTGTTGTCAAGTTGATTGCGCTTGCTAAGTTGTTTATATAGGCTTTCGTCAAGTTCAATGCTATTGGTGATTTATTTGCATAAGCTTTTTTCCAGGTCATTGATATTTGGGATTGGTTTGCGTAGGCTTTTGTCGAGTTTGTTTCTAACGGCGAGTAGTTAACATTAGATTTTGTCAAGTTCATTGCCTTTAGTGGGTGGTTTACTTTGGCTTGTTTCAAGGCCATTGCTATTGGTAAGCGGTTCTTGAAGAGGGATGCGAATGTTTATTATAGTCCTTCTTTGAGCTAGCTCGCTTAATTTTATGCAGGAGTACAGCGATCGGTACGTTATATATACTTATATATATTCAACAAGATTTTTCTTTGAATTTTCAATTTTAACAGTTATTACGACTCTTGTCATTATCCATCATTAACAACACTACACTCGTCAACAGAGAACACTGTCTTTTTCACCAACATTATTATTCGTAAAATACCAGGTATCGGCAGCGGTGTTAATAGGTCCGAGTTGCATCGGATAGCCTCAAACAACGCGCATGCACTGTTCATCACTGACTTTAACTCCCTCAGTGCCTTCCAATCAGAACTGACCTTCATGGCCTGCAAGAGTAAGTGGTTGAGAAAATCCGTGTCTCGTACACAAATTAAATTTAAACAGGGGCACTAACAGTTGTCATGTACCTTTACCGAGATCTCTTGCTATAAAGGTGTAGCATGGTGCAATCCATTTATCTTCGGATCATTAAAATCGTCGTTTTGTGTTTTGTGATATTTCTGGTGTTTGCCTTTTATTATTATTGAACTGTATTTGCTTACTTTTGCACACATATATAATGTTCATAGTGGAATTTACCAATCTTCATCTGAATACAAATGCTAGTTCAATAGTCGCCAAACTTTCACTCTGCCAGTTAAACCAATGTCGTGGACAATTTATACCAGTACATTTTTTCTCTTTACTGTAATTAAGTAAAGCGTGGTACGTGTGATTTCGGCAAAAACAACACTACGTCTGTCAATACAGACATGTCACTAAGTTTAATAATTGATTTTAAGTCAAGATGCAGTGTTTGAAAAAGTTGTACCAACCTTAAGATATATATTGAAGCCCATACCATTTCAGCGTGCACATTTGCTAACAAAGCGGACATAGTGTTCGCGCTGGATGCCTCCTCGAGCGAGGGCGCGCTTAACTTTCACTCGCAGCTGGACTTCGTGTCCCGCGTCGCCAGTGACTTCACCGTCGGTGTCCACAACGTGCAGATTGGCATCGTGACGTTTTCCGACAGCGCGCACCTGGAGTTCAATCTGAACCAGTATCATGACAAATCTTCTCTCCTCGCCGCCATTCAAAAGGTCGCATACACTCAAGGCATCACCACTCACACGGACGAGGCGCTCCAGTTTATCCGGCAGAGAATGTTCAAGCTGGCAGCAGGCGATCGCGACCACGCCAACAATTACGTCATCTTGATCACCGACGGCGCTTCCAATAACAGGAACGCCACCATCCAGGCGGCCAACCTCCTGAAGCAGCAGAACGTCATCTTTATCGTCATCGGCATCGGTTCCAACATCAACAGCGCGGAGCTCAATGCAATTGCGTCCGATCCGCGCCACTTGTTCTTAGTGTCGGACTTTAACGCTCTGAGAGCTCTGAGTGAGGATATCAAGGCAATATCGTGCGAAGGTATGTGTCGACACGGTGTAGATCGATAAGTATACGGTAGATCTAATTTTCATTCATGAACTTGGCCAGTAGACAACAAACCAACAGGCCACACCTTATGGTTCTTTGACAAAGACTTTTCAATACAAATATAAACCCTTGATTTGTCAACTGAATCATTTTTTACCTTTCATTACCTAAAGAAATGTGTAAACGATTACACTGGTTAATTGTCACAAATGATTTTATTTCAGTTTAATAAATATCGATTTTAATTGTCGAGCTTTGGGTTACTAGACAAATAATTTTCACTAGTTAAAACCGATAAATAAATTTGTATTTACTCGTCGTGTATGAAAGAATTGAACAGTATAAAATGAAATACCTTACTTATATGTCAGTTTAGAAATATAAAGCATAGATATCGGTTCATGATTGCTGTTGTTCGATCATGGATTATATTATTTCGATGATTGTATTGGAATTTAGAGTACCGAGCCAACATTCCGTGGTGCCAGCGATGTTTAGTAACAATTGTTCAGTCGCGCCTTACATTCATCAGACTTGGTTTTTTAAAATACGGAATATGAATATATCATATATTTGCAGAAGTAGTATGATAAACCTAGCAACCCTTTCGTAAGGACACGATTACAGAAATCTATTTATTCTTACACATTTAAAATAAGTGTAGGAAAACAGAAATATCAATTATTTGTAGCGTTTTTTTATTTAAAGGAAATATCCACTTAGTTATTTAATATGGTAGTAACATGATTTTCATCATAACATACATATAGGACATGTATTGCTTTCCAGAAGTCCAATCCACCACAGCGGCGAGTCCAATTCACGGAAGGAAAACTGAACATTAAGGATTGATAGTAAATTTAATGTTTCATCTAGCAGAAGTTTATTCATACATATTATGGGTTTAAGAGTGCATGTTTCATTCGATAATACATTGTTATACTTCCGTATTTGTTCATCAGCATTTCATTTTTTTCCTACTGAAAAGTTATTCTGAGAACATAATTACATGATGGCTCAAAATCGAATATGTACGTATTGCTACCTCATGTTACATTTACAAGTTCTTCAAAAAACAACCGTCTGGTAATATACGTGTTGTTTTTTCTTTAAATATTTCAGCCACAGCGACAGTTGGATAAGTCTCCGCATTGCAAATTCCGTTATGTTGTAAATCACCGGTGTTAACAGAAAATAAATAAATATCGGGGTTATTTTCCCATATGAATCTATGTACAAAAGACTTGTATATCTTTCAGATAATGCAGGGTCATACATATGAAACATATGATGACTTGTCATTTTGTACATTTCTCGTTGTTACTGTAATATTTAAAAAATAAACAAATCAACGAT
Source organism: Dreissena rostriformis (assembly GCA_007657795.1). Taxonomy (NCBI): domain Eukaryota; kingdom Metazoa; phylum Mollusca; class Bivalvia; order Myida; family Dreissenidae; genus Dreissena; species Dreissena rostriformis. The sequence continues at coordinate 411,729 of VMBQ01001173.1, read as the reverse complement.
TTTCTTTCATGAATGATCGCTTTCGACACAAAAAAAGCAATATTCACATATGCAAACATGAAATAACATTTAATGTTTGTTCTTAAATAATAAGCGTAATATACTAGCTAACGTGCTAAAATGACGTTTAGGTAAAACTCAAATTGCGTACCATGTGTGTTTGTTGTATTCTAGGGCTGTTAGGATTTTCACCGTTTTAAAAGTATTTCAGTTATATAAATGACTTCGGTCAGTAAAAAGTACTTATTCACATTTTTTTAAATGTCATTTTATGACTTTACTTACAAAATTATATTATTTAGAATAGTTGTGAATAATATTTATAACAAGACAATCCGAACAATGGACCTACACAAGCAAACGTTATTAGGCAACTACTACACTGCTCATGCTTTGGATGATACATGTAGTTAAAACATTTTTTCGGTAATACAGTGTTTGCTAAATGATGAATTAAAAGCATTACACACGCTTTATTATTTTCCCGATTTTAATGTATGATTATCAATAGATGAACATATATGAAACATAACATATACATACCATTTTTTTTTAGCCAGGAGTGTTATTTTGCTTCTTTTAATTAAATGCGTACAATTGTTAAACTGTGAACAATTGTTTTGTAATTTGTGATTTTGCCACTTACCTTTTTAAATTGTTCGGCCGAACGATAAAAGAGGTTTAAAAGTAGTTATTTCACATACGCCGGTTGTTGTGCAAGCCCGGTATGAAACATATCTAAGCAATTACTATGAAAACATCGTTCTATCATGGACTCTGTCACTAAGCAACCAATTAAGACATTCAGAGATCATATAAACATCGTACATAATTACTATGAAAACCATAAACACATGGACGGACTTCTTACGTGCACAACCCCGTGTAGAGTTCTGAACTCGTAGCAACGGCAACCCATATGACATAAAAGAAGAAATACGTTTTTAAAACATATTATACAACATTAAAACACTTGGTGGATGTAATAACCGCCGTAATCCCAATGACCCAAGAAAAAAAGTGAGACAGTTTACCGTCAGGAATTTACCTAAAATGCCACAATAGAACAAATGAACTCATCTCGGCCTCGCAAAATACAAGATGGACAGCAACTAAAAATTCACAAAGAACAAACAAAGCTGCAAATGAGAACCATGAGAACAAAACTTGCCAACAAAATCGGAAAAAAAAACAAGATTTGTCAAGCGAACTAGATTGTATTATGGAGATGTCTGGGTAAAATATCTGACTGTACATAGCAATATGTTTTGCCTATACAAATAAGGACAATACAAACAACACGACCTACAACATAAAATTGGTTAAATCTGGAGTCAGCGCCTTGGAATGCTAGTGCTCGGATATAAAAATGAGATGGTCTGATTGGTGATCGGTGGGTAATCCGTAGAGGAGAACAAACACTTTATTCATGGTCTTATGTGTTTCTGGAAAATCTCAAACCTACAATTAAGTATCGGGAAAATATCTCAACTACACGTTAGTATATATGCATTGTTTTTATTTAAATTCGATTTCCTTTTGAGCTTTGCGTGTTGAATTTGTTCTGCAAAGTTTAACAGCAGGCAATCTTGTGCTAGCTTAAAGTGACCATATTTCTTCGTTTGCTTAATTTTAAGAATCCACTGACGAGCTAAACGCAATAGTATTATACGTTTAAATATTTCCTGCGCATTTTTTTCGAGTGAACGTCATGTATCCTCTTCAATATGAAACTTTAACACGCTCTTTAAAGTTAATATTTTTAATTGCAAAATATTCTTTAATTTAATGTTATTTGTTTTGCTTATAGTTTATTTAAATACTGTAATTTTTATTTTGAACGCACTTATTATTCATATGATATATTTTATGATTTGTAAATAATCTCGTTTAAAGCCCACAGTAGCTGTATAGGAAAGATTTCAATAGGATCACGTTGAAGGTCATCACGTCATCATCATCATCATCATCATCATCATCATCATCATCATCATCATCATCATCATCATCATCATCATCATCCTCCTCCCCCTCCTCATCATCATCATCATCCTCATCATCATCATCCTCATCATCCTCATCCTCATCCTCATTATCCTCATCTCATCCTCATCATCATCATCATCATCATCATCATCATCATCATCATCATCAGTAGTCTGCCTCGACAAGACTTACGATAAAGCCTGACTGGGTTTTCTAAAGCTTCAGTGACAAAGCCTTAAATCACAAAAATGTGAGTTCAAATATTGAGGTCCACAATCGTGATACATCGACTATCTCTGGAATCCTCCGCAAGATAGATCTCGTGTCTTATAAGAGTCATTTTGGCTTGAACCTTCCAAAGAGTGATCTGTCTATTGTTATAAGGTTGTATACGACGCGCGATTAACTAGCGCCAAACTTTCTGCCGAAAAATTGATGAAAACAGCACTGTCGACGTACATTTGTTGAGCACATTGACCTATTATACAACTAGTTAACTTGTCATTATTGTTTAACCATATCATTGACCACTTATGAACATGAATTTACGGTGTTTACAAAAATATTAACAAAACGACAGTGAAACTGGGTTTTCAAAAATTGTTATGTACAAAAGTTATATTTGTTCAGTTTGAGAAAGAGATTCAAACAAAGTCAATGTAGTGTTTATGCAATACAGACTATCATCGCCTATTGAAGTACTGGCTAAAAATGACCTGAGATTACATGTTATATATAAACATTGTTTTGCCCCAATAAATGCCTGGGTTATTATTATTATTATTAATATTATTATTTCACTTAAGGGAACTTATTTTCTGGTAAGTATATTTATGCAGAAAAAAACAACAATTTATGTGCATTTAATAACCTCAAAATAAGTTCCCTTATATATAAAAACAGGTTTACTTCTTCACTTGTTGTTTGGTAGGTTTTTATGTTTATCCGTACGATTTGTATCTCCCGTCAATTATGCACTCATTTTTCCACCGAGACGCTTAGATAATGCATTGACATACATAACAATTTCTCTCTTAAACATGACAATTACACTGGAGTCGCCTTTCGACACGGTCCTTTAGCGGTATGCACAGTATGTACTCTCGTGGTTTACGCCTTTCTGTTAACCTCAACTCATTTTTATGTGATTGATCTTCTATTTGTTGAAACTGAACTATTTTCTTGTTCAGCTATTTCAATAATTTAACTTAATATATATGCTCCATATAATAATAGCTTTTTCTTAAAAACGATTTTCAATTTCCGAAATACGATTTTATTGTCTAAACAAATCGTTAAGAAATAATTTATTTCATAGAGTTACTATGGCATGTGCATTCGTATTTAACGATTGAAGTTATGTTTCGGTGGTCCAAATTACAAGCTACAACGGTTTTCCAAAAAAAAAATCAGAAGATTAAAAAATAATACTTCCTTCTAAAGGCATGCGATGTTTATTTTTTGGGAAAAAACCCACAGACTGTCTGTACGCGTAAATTTTGCAATAGTTTTTCGTTGTTTTTAGATTAGCTAAAAAGGTGAAAAGAGGCTAGAGAGAGAAATAAACATAACTTAACAGAAGTATCCTTAAATAAAGAAGATATAGGCAAGATTCTTTAAAAAGGTTTTGCAAAATTATGCCATTCTCATGATGATCATTTATTTCGTTATCAAAAGCAATTTGCTTTTCTGATATACTTTTTAAAGAATTAAAAAAAAAATCTCGCGAAGTTTGGCTTTTCGCCTTTTGATTTAGTACTAAACATGTAAGACTCCATCAGAAAGAGGTATTCAATATATCGAGCATATATATGATTTTAGGAAAACAGAATTTTACAGTTTTCAAGATATTATGCTTTTTTATGACATAGATAAAGCAGACTGTATAAAATATCATAAAATTGTTAAAAGCATACCAGTTGAATAGAAAAATAAACTAATAGAGAACGATATCATTTATACCACATCGCAATACATGCTTAACACAATAACAGAACATACAAAAGTCTGAAAACTAGTTTATAAATTACTTATTCTAAAACACAAACCTGAAGAGTTCAAACAATTTGATACGTGGAAAGACACGCTTAATAATCGATACATAAACCAATGAACCAGCTTCAGCAAACCAATCAATTTAACTATTGACACCAAACTAAGAAACTTCCAGTATAAATACTCATGCACATTTAACCAAACAATACTTTCCTCTATAAATGCAATCTTGTAGGTCAACATTATGCGATATCAATTATATACACTCGGAAACCAATGCCCACGTTTTCTGGGAGTGTCATTTCATTTAAATGTTTTGGATGGATATCACATATCACATTGAACTAAACTTTACAATTATATCATTCTGCAATTCGACCATAGATGATTCCAACAATGCACTTATTATAAACTCTGTAGTATTATTGGCTAAATATTTATCTTTAATTGCAAACAGGAAAAAACAACACCACAAATAGATACTTTTTTGTCCTTTTTAACAAGAGAGCTAAACCCGAGGAACTTATCGCGACAAAACAAAATAAATTACATATATTTTATACTCGCTGTGCGCTTTTAATGTCCAATTAGTACACCTACCCTAAAAACAACTGTAAATATACTTTGTATCATAGGTATACCTACCTTAAAGCAACGTTCACATTTTCCCTTTTTATTTTTATTGTGTGTGTTTTACCCATATCTTGATGTACTTGTGTAATGCTATTCCATACTATTCCAATCACATTTGAAATTGACACTGTTTTAAACATATTTTACTCATACCAACCATAGTCTTTATAGATGTACCATAACTAATATCCAAAACATGGTAAACAGAAGACTCCATCAGAATAATTACGTAGTTTATTACTTGATTATAAGTGCCCCCTGTTTTAGTACCAAATACAATATCATTTATATTTAGATCAATTGTAATTGTTTACTGTTTTAAAACAATGTTAGCGTCCGTCATATGGATTGTATAGAGAATTACATGCATGTAAAACATGTATAATTGTTTTCTTTAAACTTGCACACATAGTGCAGAGACCCGAGGCTATTCAGTTGCATTTATACAAATATGCATTAGTGTGTAATATGCACTGAAGTATCTTGTTTTTAAATATTTATCTATTGTGTCTTAAAATGGAGCTAGATAAGAATGCTTCCAGTCAATACTATGTTCATAGGAGGACAGCATTTGTTCCCATTTACGTTCCTTTTTAGGTTTTAATTTCGCATAAGGTTTGTTGTAGATTGTACAAGTATTTACACACTGTTTTTGTGTTTTGTATCTTTTCAAGTAATGTGTAATTGTTATTAGCTATTGGAATACTTTGGATAAGTGAAGTATTTAAAATTATCTGTTGAGGGTATTTCATAAAGGGTTTTAAAAGCTTCAAATTTTGAATAAGGTTTATGGCCTAACGTCATATATGTTCTAAGAGCTTTATACCCGTTTTAATTACCTAAAGATTAGGTAAAAAAAGTATGTTGGTATTTTTTCATTTGGTGAGTTTTTCCATATAATCGTTTTATTTACATGTCCTGCTCTTTCCTTAAATCGTGTTCCACGAAGAAATGATATAACTACGAAATACAGTTCTAAAGTTTGAAACACGTTGTTTTATATTAATTGAACATAAAAATACAAGATTTCCACAATATTTATTTAGTTCATTTTGACAGAAAGTGACTTCTGCCCTGTATTGTTTATGTCTGTTAATCGTTTAACCCAAGTGGCCTTATTTGCGTGTATTAGAGTAGTAATATCAGTTAGTTTGCACCCTCCCTGTTCTTTATGTTTAACACGAGTTGTTCTTTTTATTTTTTCAGGTTAACATTTCCATCCAAATTAGAATATAGGTTTTGTATTAACCTTTTATTAAGTTTTTGTTTTATTATATAATGATACGTGGTGTTGAGTGCTGACAATATGTGTGAATACTGTTTAGTAGGGGAAATGTTTTAACCACCGTGACTTTTCCGAATTATGTTAATTTTCTTTGCTGCCCCTGTTTAAAAACAATTTGTAAAGGCTTTCAATTTTGGTATAAAGTTTTTGTCTTTATTAAGATTTTCATCATTTGTAAACTAAACACCATACTGTTTGTATTTATTAAATTTTAATTTGTATTTTGTAAGTGAACCAACGCGCATTAAGGTGGCTTTTTGTGTATTTAGCTTGAGTACAGATATTTCGCTGAAGTCTTGAATGGTATTTATCAGTGCTGAGAACGAATTAAGCGTTCTATCTGTCAGATATGCTGTATCTCCAAAAAGTGTTTACTACGTCTTGTTCTTTAATTTTTATTTCTTAAATATCTTAGTTTGTTCAATGAAGTTGAACAATATTTCTATGCTTAATATACAAAGTGTTGTTGACAAAGGATAGCTTTGTTTTACACATATTTAATAAGAAATCGGTCCAGATAAATGTCCATTATTAATAATCATGGAACTTATGCCCTTGTAAAGCTAATTAATTTGAAGCCATAATCTAAACTGTCAAATTCTTTTTCATACTCTACAAACATAAATAGGCCTGGCTTGTTAGTGTTATTAAGAAATGTATAGTTTCAAAAATTGTACGTACATTTTCGCCTTTTATTAATCTGCTTTTAGTGAATAAAGTGTTCATGTATTATGCTAATTAGAACCAAGTTAATGTAATGTTATTTCACTTCTTTTCCTTTTCTTATCAACTTATTATATGTGTCTGCTATGTACACTACTCTGTTATATTTTTTGTATTATAACGTATAAATATTTTTTTCCATTTCTAAACGGTATTTAAATACCTATCACTGTACTATATTGTTCCTAATTTTGTCATCTTAATAAATGTTTGTTACACGTTTAGTTGTTTACACCATAACAGCAGCGCTTATTACTGACAGAAGAGAGACATAGCATAAGCCTCGAGCTTTTTTCTCAACTCTGTCAAAATGAATTCTACAGCCTTTATGATAAGCGATACTGCAATTTCTACATGCCTTGTATATTTCTCGAAAACAAAATGTATGTTTGCTTTGTATTGCTTATTATGTTCTTTCAATTAACTCAATAAATAGTGTTTAAACCATTCCCTGAGGGGGTATAACTCTGGAGTTACCAATGAGATCCCAATAAAATGAATGCATTCAATACGACAGTATAATGATACACGTTCATATTTAGTTTAATTAAATTACATGCAATATTTACTTGGAAACAGCTCCGGACGCAGAGCAAGTAATATGTGTAAATAAACAATCTCAAACACCTTTTTGTCAAATATTTTAGGTTGAAATAAGTGACCAAAACTCATTTATTTCCATGAATATTAAAATATAGCTAAAGGCATTGAGTAATGATGGTCCATTGTGGTACTTAAACGATTGTTTTATAATGGCAATTTATTTGAATGTATTAACACATTTTTACTTAATTGTGTGATAATTAAGTAGTTTATGTTCGATTATACAGGGGTTTGTAAATTTGTAAATTTTAATAAATGTGTATACAATTTAGTTATTTTAAACTATAATTAAATGTAAAAAAGTGATTTATTTTGGAGTACCAAATTAAATCATTGAGTACATAATTATTTAAAAAGTAATGGGATAATACTAAATTCTGGCCAAATCCGTATATGCTGCCCTACAAACGGACACAAGTAATCAATTTGAATCAAATAAGGGTTTATAACTAGAGAAACCTTGTAGATCCCAACAAAGTGTATGTGTACACCACTGCAGTATGATACTACACATTTATTTTTAAGAACGGACGGAGGGACGAACGGCGGACGGATGGACGACGCAAAAACAATATCCCTCCGCCTTCAACAGGGAAAACAATTTTTAAATAGATAAATGTAGATGCAAACCAATTATTATAGGTTCAATCTAAAAATAAAATTATACACAGAACATAGTACTATATCAAATATATATCCAGACGATAGTGCTGAAATGTTTCCCTCTTTTAAATGGATAATCTACTTTACCTTTTAAAATTAGGATCAAATAATGTAAAAAGACATTCTTCGTCAGGCATGATATAAGTGTCATGAACAGGTGTCTACATACAAATTGAAAGTATCATCAAGAATCATGAGACAGTCAAAAAGAAGGGTGTATGTTTTACCTAAATACCGTTCAATACTTATCTAACAGTCCTCGTGGAAACGTTAGTGCATAAGTGATAGAAAATTTTGAAATTATCGCGAGGTAACAGTATCATTGATCAGTAAGATATCATAATTATCGTACGTATGAACATACAAACTTACCCAACAACAGCCGACGAAGTAACTGAAAGACATTAATCGGCATACCAAACAAGTAAACATAAGTTGTACTAAACTTTTTCATTCATGTGCATCACGCTTTCAGCGTTTAGTATTTGTCACAGTTATCTTTCTGAGATGGGGCATAGTATAGTAGATAATTGAACTGTTAATTGGCAATACGCCCGGTAATTGTCATAACGCTAAGTTTCAAAAGTAAGTTGTTTAGGATTATCATAATTTGGCACTAATTGACGTTATCCCGCTGTTCCATTATGGTTTTTAGCATTTACGACATCATTTCAAATGCTTTCGGGCGAAACCATTGTTTACCGGTATTACCGGTTTACAAGTTTATTTACCCAATAACACAAATGTAATGGTCCATTTGCCCTCAGGCATGCAGATGCCAGGTTTTATGACCTTAATCCCGGTGGAAAACCACATGATCAAAGTGTTATCAGATAACGAAAAAGGGCCGAAATATAGAAAAAATAGCGATGTGAAACATACTGTCCGAAAATTAAGAGTCATTAATTATGGACGAAAAGCCGCATGTCCGAAAACTAAGAGTCACGAAACATAATTATTTTGGCTAAAAAAAAAGGTGTCCGAAAATTAAGAGTGTCCGAAAACATAGAGTCATTACTGTACTGACAGTACGGGTGTGACAATGCTTTTGGAAGAGGATGGATATAAAAGCATCGATTTAAGTTTATCTGCATCACCACAATTGTGTAATTTGTATTGCTTGTCATTTATCCGCATCCTTAATTTAAGATTTGGCATAGCTGCAGTGTACATGGACTTTTAGACAATCCACAGTTTTATTTAGAACAAGAGGCGTACTTTGCAAAGGAGCCATTCATGTTCACATATGGGTACAAAAAAAACAACGTATGTACGAAAATATTATGCCAAAACAATTTGTGTACGAACAAAAATGTGGGTACATTTGGATACTAAACAAAATTTGGGTACGAACACAAATTGGGTAGGAAAAAAAAATGGGTACGAACAATTTTGGGTACGAAAAAAAAATGGGTACGAAAAATTTTGGGTACGATTTTTTTTTATTACGAAAGATAAGGTACCTGTAAGTATACCGGGGTTCCCAAAAGTAGCATTTGAAAATCAGTGCACGGTGAAGTATACTTCAAAGTACCCGGGGTACGGGGAAGTAGTACCCGTGGGGAACTTGACCCATTCAGCTCCACTTCCATTTCAATGACTTCGAACATTGTTGAAAATGACACTTTTCCCCTATCGGACGGTACCACATATAAGTAAAGTTCTCTACTTTGCGCAACATCGTATTCCACTGTTATTATCGAGCTTCCTAATAATTTAAACATTTTCTTCGGCACTTGCCAATTGTTGTTTCTCATATTTCAATGATAATTAGCGAGGTATGCAGATTGAGAAAATTTAGCTAACTCAATCGGACTGGCTCGGTCTTTTAGGTAGGTCGTCATTGTGATTTTTTTTCATGGTATGATAACTTAGACGAGCTGCTGAAGCAGCATCGTCAAAAATGGAAGCCTCACACATTGAACGTTTAACTGTACATGTTTTTTGTGTTTTTTTTTTGNACACTTGGTGAGTTATGTGCACGAGGGCTTTAGCCCGAGTGCAAATAAACACCAAGTGTGCCAATAACCACTAAAGGCACACTTTCTCCATATAATGACCTGTTTATTGCATATGTTCATCATTTAATACTTATTACTTAGCGTGTGTTATCGTTTAAATGACATAATTATCATCCTATTTGTTCCTTCACTAAAATATATTACCGAACCAGCTTTCCGCACTTTTATTTTCATTCAATTGATTACGCAATTTATGACGTATCTATCTTGTATGACGTAATTTCAGTGACGAAACACACCAGTTTAAGATTGACTCTCTGGATTTTAACGACAACAATTCGGACGTTGTAATTTATTTAACAGTGAAATATTTATTTAAAAAGTATCGAACGAATCCACAACGTATTTCGGATTGTGTGTTTGTAATGTATAATTGGAAACTTCAAGAGGAATACAAGAAATCACTCCGAGCATGCATTCGATTTCGTAAAACGTTTCAAAAGTGTTGAAATAAATAAAGATAATGGGGTGGAAAAACAGAAAATGGAAAACCTAATAAGATCTTCTTGCAGGGTGTTTTGTTCAGTGGGATTGATGACCGTGATATAAACAGCAGTGTCATCAGCAAATAATCGGACCTGTGAAACTATGTTTTCGGGCAGATCGTTTATGTAGAGCAAGAAGAGGAGAGGGCCGAGAACAGAGCCCTAAGGGACACCTGATGTGACTGGTACCTCGTCTGAATTGTTACCATTGACCAGGACAGACTGACGGCGACCAATAAGGAAAGATATGACCCATTGTAACGTGCTTTCTTGGATGCCGTGTTTGTGTATTTTGTAGAGTAACTTCAAGTGATTGACCTTGTCGAATGCTTTTGAGAAATCCAGGAGTATTAAGTCTGTTTGTTGGCCGTGAATGAGGTTCTTGGATAAGTCCTCTACAAGTCCTATGAGCTGTGTCTCGCATGGCAGTTTTGACCTGAAGCCATGCTGAAGATGGAAAAGAATATCGTTGACCTGGAAGTGTTTGGTGATGTTTCAGGCGACAATATGTTCCATGACTTTACAGTGAACACATATCAGTGAAATAGGCCTATAGTTAGCGGGGTTACTTTTATCGCTTTTTTTTAAAGAGGGGGGTGACGTTCTCCTTGATCCAGTCGGAGGGGATAGTGCCTGTGTCTAGAGATTTCTGAAAGATTCTGGTAACCAAGGGGGCAATTTGTACACTTAGATTTTTTTTAACTATAGGCTTGATATTGTCAGGGCCGCAAGCTTTGCCAGTCTGTAGGTTGAACAAAAGCTTTTGGACACTTCTTACACGTAAGACAATTCAGGCATTTTGGGATATTTTGGCTTTTGGGTGTTGCTTAACAGGGTTTGGGCTTTCATTAAACAGAGTTGACCTAATTTTAGAGGATTCATTGGGGTGAAGACGGACTGGAACTGGCGATTGAGGACGTTTGCTTGACCCCTGCTATAAGTGACAAGTGTATCGTTTTCCAATTTAGGGGCTATACCTTGGGTATCCTGTTTAGCATTTTTGATGGTGGAGAAGAGCTTCTTACGGGAGAAATTTTGACCTGCTTGGGGGTGTCTGGATCACCGGACTGAGTTTCAAGAACATATTCGAGGTAGCTGGACTGGGCCTGATTTATTTCATTTTTATCTGATTTCTGAAGTTTTTTTACGGAATAAGTGTACAGTACAGGGCTTTTGTTTATTTAGTAGGGGTTTGATATCAGAGGTGTTTTGGACGATGTCGTGATCAGGGATACCGGCTTCTGACTTTACAGATTTAACGAGGGAGGGGTTTGAAGTAAAGAATAGATCTTAAGTATTGGTAAACCTTGTTGGGAAACTGACCATTTTTTGGAAAGAAAAATCATTAATAAGTGATAAAAAGTCTTCATAGAGTTAAGGAAGGGATCAGACAGGTTTTGCTGTGGGAATACCTTGGTTGTCCCAGGATAGTTTCGGAAAATTAAAGTCCCCAGAAAGCCACACTTTACCTTTAAGTTTGTTAACCAATTCTAATGATTTACGTAATTCAATGATACTATTTTCATCTTGTTCGTGGGGTCTGTAGTATGATCCTTAGTAAAGTGGTTGAGCTCCAAATATTTCGACTTTTAACCAAAGGATTTCACAGTTTGTTTGTAACCTTTTCATTTCTGAGACAACAATTGTTTGTTTGACCAGAATAAAGACCCCACACCCAGATTTATCTGTTTCCCTATCATGTCATAATTGCAAGTATTGTGTATATCCATAGATTGGGCAGCGTTATTTACCAAGCGAGATAACACAATTAGTTTAAGTGATGGCAACTGTCATTTCTGGGTATGACTCCTAAGTCATAAGTTAGGAATCCAGTTTTTTTGTATGTTATAGTCCCTTTAATAATTCCTAAATAAGCACACTAGTCACCTCATGTATAAATCCTATTTGATGTTCCAATTTGTAATTTGATGTTTGCAACGTTCACTTAACATTGATGCTAGGTTTGCAGATTAGATCTTGTTTAGCCTTCACTGGATCGATCTTTGATAGATTACAAGTGGAATAGTTTCCCGACAGCAAACTATACAATAAACTCAGCAAGGACCAAGTATTTGGATTTTCATTTGGTTAAATTGTGTTAATTACTTTCTTTTAAACAAGTTTATATGTTTATAATTCTAACTAAACTGTGGATGAAATTGATTTAATTGCTAATTATTGCATGTTTTAAAAAATAAATAAATTATTAGTTAGTTTCAGTCGTATTATATTGTGTAAATCGATTGCTGTTTAATATAATTATTGCCAGTTTATTTCTTTGGACTACACACGTTCCAGTCCATACATTTTATACTGTTTGTCATTTCCCCGGAATCAACTTATGCAGAGAGGAATATATCTTTTAGCCTTTCCGTTCACCGTTCGTCCGTCCGACCTTCTCTCCGTACAAGGTTAATATAAAATAGAGCGTTTCATATAGCATAAGTAATGCTGCATACAAATCCTTGACACAATAAACACAATAACATCAACATTACCTGATTTCGACCTGTATGTTGACCTACTTTTGGGCTAAGACTAATTCTGAAGAATGAAATTCTTGGTTTATCTTAGATTTCACGTTTCGTCTAACAGCAATAATGCTTCCTACCAATATTAAATACATGCATGGATGATGTATTTAATGCTATCGACACAACCGTTTGACCTCGACAATCACCTACTTTCGGACACATACTAAACAGAATGTCCAAATTTTTAATTAATAAAAAATGACACGTTTCGTACAACATCAATACCTTTTGCCACTAAGCTTTGATGAATTACATGGATGTTAACTATGAACACGGTCAACACACCCATATCACCCGACTTCATTTTGACCTGGAAATTAACGTTCTTTTGCACTAATTGTTTGCGCTTCATATCGTATATCATATATGGATGGAGGTATTGTAATAAGTATTGACATGTATGGAACTACACTTTCTGAAACATGTAAGCGAAGTTTGTGTTTGTATTATTTGTTAAAGTTTTGTGAATTTTTAAACATTTTTTGTTTGTCAAAAACATGTCGTAACTGAGTAGTTATATATGGAAACGTTTCATTGTATACCAAATGCACATTTTTATCTGCTTGTTATGCGATTCTAGAATACAAAATCAATTGATATTTGTAATATTCGGTTTTATGAAAAGTATAATTTGTTGTACACAATCAATCTATCAGTTATTCACAGAGACAAACATTTATCAAGTCAATTAATAAAGCTTGGCAAATCTGATATCTGACATTAGTATGTAGCCAACAACATAAAAATGTACAGACCAGTCGTCTTATAAATTAAAATGCTGTTATAAATCGTATAGGACAAGCATGATATGTGAGAATATCAGTGTGTTCAGTCTGTTTGAGCTGTTGAATTATATATTATCCAACAGCTTTTATAACATGATTAATTGTATTGATACGATTCTTGTTCTGAATTTTAAATGACATCCTGACATTATCCAAGATTTAAAAGTGAATGTCTTACTTGCTTACAGGTAATTCCTTTTATAATTTGTCAATTATCTGTTCCTATAGTTTTTTTTTTTTTTTTTTTATAA
>VMBQ01001173.1:379216-397204 GCA_007657795.1 Dreissena rostriformis | reverse complement strand
ATATGGCTATAGTAAAACCTTGTTAACACTCTAGAAGTCACATTTATTGTCCAATCTTCATGAAACTTAGTCAGAACATTTGTTCTAACGATATCTCGGATGAGTTTGAAAATGGTTCTGGTCTGTTGAAAAACATGGCTGCCAGGGGGCGGGGCAGTTTTCCTAATATGGCTATAGTAAAACCTTGTTAACACTCTAGAAGTCACAGTTTTGGTCCAATGCTCATGAAACTTGGTCAGAATAATTGTACTAATAATATCTGAGCTGAGTTCGAAAATGGTTGAGATCTGTAAAAAAACATGGCCGCAAGGGGGGTGGCATTTTTCCTTTTATGGCTATGTAGTAAAACCTTGTTAACAAAGCAAGCAGCTTTGATATTTGATATGTGACAAAGATTGTTCAAATCATACCACTGGGCAAGCTCATTTCACACATGAGCGGTCTAGGGCCATCTTGGCCCTCTTGTAATAGTCTAGTTTCTTTGGCTCTCAGGTGAGCGCCTTAGGGCCTGATGGCCCTTTTTGGCCTGATGGCCCTCTTGTTATTAAAAAAAATAGCATAATTAACTGCATTAAGGTCTGATTTACTGCTTAAATTGGCTAAGTTCACCATGAAAAAATGTCAGTAGGTTATTTTACCGCAGTAAATATAACTGAGAATGACTTATAACAGTTATATGACTGAAATACTTTTGAAGCACAAAAGCCTGAAAAAAACTTCTTTTCATAACATTTTATTACTGAAAACAGAAAAAAGATTGATAATTTTTGCTCTAACAAATGTACCTGAAAGAAATATGGTTTCAGAGTATTATGTTGTTAGGAGAAGAAAGAGATAGGTGGTCTAGATTCAGTTGAGTCTATTAAAAGTATTTTATTAAGAAGAGATTGGCGTTTTCAAATGGCTGTATTTTCTAAGAATGTGCTCCATCGTTGACTTAACAATTCATGTGTGTGTTTTAAGTGTGATATTGTTTCCTTTATTTTTAGGCTATGGGTTAAGTAGCTCATATATTGTAGGAATAAAGGGGCGATGCTTTGGCATTTACATTTAAAGATAAAGTATTTGGCTAAAAGAATGATTAAATTAATGGCATTTTTATTTTGCAATTGTTGTGTGCACTTTAAAAAAACAACAACTTGTGTTTGCAGTTCAAGAGGCGGTCTGGAAGGAACGTGAAGCGTAAAAAATACATGGACGACGTGGACTTGAACCTGTCCGATGAGGACACCCTTGATGTTGTCGGGGGCAACACGGAGGGAGCCGTGGTAAAACCGGTACTGTTTGTGGTAGGCATGGGTGTCCCTCTACTAACAATAGGCTCATGGGCGAACATTTGTATACCTAAACCCTCACATAGTGGGAGGCATTAAGAATTGCACTTGTTGTTTGTCTGTTCATAAGTCCTGAGTTTTGAACTTCAACTACTGTGTGGATCTCCCTCAGACTTTAACAGTTGAATAACTTTCATGTTTAAATGATGATAATGAAAGGAACTTTGGCTGAGTCAAGTTTTGGCAGAATTATGGCTCTTTGTTGTATTTTTCTGAAGAATATATTGTCATAGAATTTTTTCAGTTGCTCTTAAATTTCATCTGTTTTTCGGAACTTTTTCCACTTCAGAATTTATCGTCTCAAATCATTATTTTTTAAACTCCCCTCTAACTGCTGAAGTAATCTGGATTAAATTTTTACATTTTAATGACCTTAATGTTTACATGTATATGATTGTAAAGGATAAAATTTTTACTGTGACCAGTTCTGGCTGAATTATTGCCCTTTGTCTTTTCGTCCACTGTAGAATATATAGAGGATTTTTTCTGTGTCCAAACATGTGTTGTGGGGGCATTAGTGTCTGTAACACATTTCTAGTTAGCATTCATTCTGATTTTAGTATGCTTTACTCAAAGTGATCACTGCATAAAAAGAACTAAAAATTCAATATTTAAGGAACATGTTCACCCATGTGTTAATAAAGCTGATTAGAAAATTAAGAGGCAAAAGAAAGACTAGAATGATTCTCATCTGACTTGTGGTCTTAACATATTGACTAATTAGAATGCTCAAACAGTTTAGTATTGATTTCCGTTGGTTGTAATATCGAAAACGAAGACTTAATTTACATACGATTGTGCTTTTTGGGGACTTGTATGGCAGGGTTGGACATTAACAGTAGTCCGACTGTCTAGGACAACTAAAGTATTGGTCTGGACTAGTAAAAACAGAATTTGCTAAAATCAAAGTCTTTTGATGCCTCCATAACTGTAAATACCAAAACGTTATAAAAACTTTAAATTTATTTGGTGGGGGATATCAACTTAAAGAATTTGCTTGTTTTATTATAATGTAATTAACAAATATGCTTCTTTGATTACAGTTTTGAGTCCAGATAAATTGTGGTTTTGCTAGTCAAAATAGATATTGAATGAATTTAAAAAATATATAAATATAAATATATATAAGTTTAGCTAACAATAATTGTAGTTTTAACACCACTGTGACACTATGAGTTCTACACTACCCTGTAGAAAGTTAATTGATAATTAAGCTTAACTCTAACCGTTTCCCTGGTTACCAATGATTAAATAATACATACAATTTAATGAGCATGTAGCATGTAGAAAAAGACGCTGTCTTAATTTTCACGCCAATTATGTTTATCCTTTTAAATTGTTAATCATTTTAAATTGAATTTGTGAGTACTTTTAATACATTCATTTTAACATAAAATTCCACATACTAATTGTTTATTAGCATCCATTTGATATAACCATTAGTTGCAATCACCATTAACTGTCTTGGTGAAGTAATTGTTGTGGTAGAGTTTGCATGTGTGTTGTTCTTAACAAGAGTGTGTTGTAAGAACACTAATATGTTGGTTTTGTCTTAGCAGGTTAATAGGTTGACAACAATTAGTCTAGTTGTACGTGCCAATCTAATGTAAGACACATTTTGTTCAGTTAATCATTTGTTATATAATTTGTAATATAACTTGCATTCACTGTGGCATCACCTTGGTTCAAAATTGTTTGATTTTAATGTTAATTTGTGTGTGCAAATCATTCTACTTTTAATTCAGGTTTTTGCCTCATTAATTCATTATTTAATCATCATTTACTTTGAACATCAGTTTATGGTAGTTATTTCAGTTGCATGGTCAGTTTACAAGTGTATTTAATTATGTATAAAAGTATCAGTTTTGCAGAATATTTATAATATTTAAATTTGTTTTCGCTGTGTTCTCTTCAGGAGAATCCAACAGAAGAAGATGCCATAGTTGTAGACAAGATACTTGGCTGCAGAATTCGCAAGCCTGACCCCGATGTAAGGAACTGTCTGAAATTATCTTTAGTTTTATGTGTTGGCACTAAGGCCGTAGTCACCAACTGATTTAAAATTAACGTTGCATGGTGTTAACACCGATAATTACATCATTATTTTTTAGAACAGTTTCTTAATGACATAAGCACCATTTCCAGCCAGTATATACTCATACTCTGAAATACTTTTGTGGTCAATCTGCGAAAATGTGTGAAAGTTACGGGATGTACATTCTAATATAAATTTGACGGAATAGCCTGAACACTGAGTAAGATGAAAGTCCAGTTAAGAAAAGTTTTAGAAGTGAAGACCTTAGTATATTTATAAAGTATTTGATTCTTCTACGTTGTTTTACATTTTTTTCACTCCTCATGTTTACCTTTTTTGATATAGTTGTGTAGTATTTAAATGTTTCAAATAAGGAATAACAGTTGTTTATGAAGCCGTAAAGAAGTCTTGTATGTTTGCAGGAGGAGGACCAAGAGGAGGTGGAAGAATTCTTTGTGAAGTACAAGAACTTGTAAGTATCAGGACATATTGTTGAACTTAACTACTTGAAAGTCAACCCTAGCATGCCAGTTAACACATTAATTATCCATTAAGAACAATATGGTTATTTATATATAAGCAACATTTTTAGCCTGTATATANAAATTAGGGACAAGAGAATACAGGGGAAAATTAAGCGTTACAAGCAGAAACGACAACAAGTGGTGGAAATCTATGTAAGGCTCATTGTTTTGTGTTTGTTTGAACATTAATTTTTCTTCAAAAACATTTATTTTGTACATTAAGTGATGTTTAGTCAATTTTAATGCATATTATTAGTAGAGTTAATTTATATTGGAGCTTTTTTGTTTAAAATAAACACTGTTTTTTGTTGTTGTTTTTTTCCATACATTTTTGTTTAGAAGAGACTTCCTTTAAACGAAAAATTCCATAAAAGCGGAGAGTGTTGTTCCGGATTAGCCTGTTCTGATGCACAGGCTAATCAGGGACGACACTTTAATGCATTATCCATTAAACCCAGTTTTCCCAGAACGAGGCTCATAGAGATACGCTGATAATCTTACAGGATGAGGAAGAGGAGTTGTTCAACCCAGACTATGTTGAAGTGGACCGCGTACTGGAGGAGTCGAAGACCATCGACCCGAACACTGAGGAGGAGGTCACACACTACCTGGTCAAGTGGCGCTCGCTCGCCTACGAGGACTCGACCTGGGAGCTACAACAGGACGTGGATCCCGAGAAAGTGAAGATCTTCAAGCGAGTTTCCACACTGCCGCCGGAGGATGAACGAGAGGTGGGCAGGGCCTGTGTTTGTAATTGTTCTTAAGCTAATCTTAAGTGAGGTTGGAGATGAATTGTGGTCCATGATTTAAAAAAAAAATACCTAACATTGAAGACCGAGTTGGAATGTGTATTTGGAAAACTTTTTTTTTGAAAATTGTCGAATATATACATGATGAATATAAATGAGAAAAGGGGGTTTAAAGCATAGGCATAAAGTGTCGTCCCAGATTAGCCTGTGCAGACCGCATAGGCTAATCAGGGACAATGCTTTCCGCTTAAACTGGATTTTTGCTATGAAGAATTTTTCTTAAATCATAAAAACGAAAAGTGTCAATCCTGATTTATCTTGTGCGGACTGAACAGGCTAATCTGGGACGACACTTAACGCAAAAGTCATATGCATTGAACCCCCTTTTCTCAGAGCACGACTCAAATGTTTAGCACTTTAAACTTGTATATCTATCCATGTGTCCAAACATGTAAAAGTATTGCATTTCCGTGGCAATTCAGATTATCAGAATTTGAGGTTTTTTGCTGATATTAATAATGTTAAGTACAATCTTATAATTTCATGTATATTTTCTCTTTATTATTTTATATTTATTGATCAAGGACAGAAGTACAATTAAAAAAATTAATTAAAATAAATATATTTGGACATCAGGCTCATTTGGCAAACAGGTACTCGGAAGACTGACACGTTTTTGTTATTAAAATTTTAGCACAAAGGTCGCCCCAAGCCCTCTGATTGGATTGAGTTGAAGGAATGCCACACATACAAGGGAGGCAACCAGCTCCGAGAATATCAGCTCGAGGGAGTCAATTGGCTCACTTTCAATTGGTATAAAAAGTAAGTAGTACTTTTGTGTTGTTTAATCTTCCATAAAAGCCGCATAAACACTCAAAAGACACCAGTATTTTGTAAAATAAAGTTCACAAATAAAAAATCAGTGTTCCTTATAGTAGGAAAAGTTTCAGCGCTAGATGTGGTCAGGTAACATAGATCTAACGAGATACAAAATGCTCTGTTTTGATTTTTTGTAGTGCTGAATAACCTAAGACTCTCAGCTGAGATTTTGCCACTAGAATACTGTGATTTAATGAACCCCGAAAAATATATGTAAAAAACAGTAAGGCAGACAGAGATGTCAATAGATTTTTAAAACCAGGAGTCAAATGACCTGGTGCCTGAAATTGTCCGGGGTCAATTGAATTTTTAGGGGTCAAAATACGGAAGTCCAGTGTTATCTTGATTTTGCATATTTCTTTAATGCTACATGCAAATGTAGCTGTGCATAAACTTAAGTAAAATACTATGCAGAAACAAAATATGAATGAAATAAAATATATTTTTGACTTTTTGNGGCGAACGACAGCGGAAGCCCTGATTGATCAAAAGTGAGAAACTTTCAAAATGCTTGCTTCAATAAGGAGTATTCTGGTTGAATTGAAATCTCTGGACTGGGCAGTTGCAAAAATAGAACCTAGATAAAAAGAATTGTTTATTTCCACCTGACCTTAATTGAATATTGTCTGTATTTTAATTTTTCTACACCTTACTGTACCAAATTTCCATGGATTCCAAAACAAATTATACCCAGGGCCCGTTTTCACCAACCCATGCTTAGACTTAAGAATAAAGAATTGACTAAGAACCAAGAAAAATACGTCCAGCGTTTGAATATATACATGCTACCACTGGTGATTTTGTCATTAACAAAATGTACTTCATGAGGAATGATGTAGATAGAGGTGTTTAATGCCAAGTTTGTCTCAAAATTCAAGCAATTATTGACTATTCCAGTTTAAAGAATATTTTTTATTCTTAAACTTTAGTCTATGAATTGTTTGGTGAATACGGGCCCTGGAGGTCAAGCTGTTGTATATGACTGAAGAAATGTTTTTAAGTGGACACTTAAGGCGATCACACCGATTTCATTGTAGACAAAACTGTATCCTGGCCGACGAGATGGGTCTGGGAAAGACCATCCAGAGTATCACATTCCTACAGGAGATGTACAACTACGGGATACGTGGCCCCTTTCTGGTGGTGGCGCCACTCTCCACCATTGCCAACTGGCAGAGGGAGTTCGAGACATGGACCGATATCAACGCTATTACATATCATGGAACGTTAGTGCACAATGTGTTTCTTTTAAAAACATTATGTAGAGGATATTTGTTGGATTTGGTGGAATATCAATTTTTATTCTCAAGTGATCATAGAATATTTTTTTTTATGATCACGAGTGAATTAAAATCGATTTTCCACCAAATCCAACAAATATTCTTTTTATTTTATGCTTACAAATGATTATTTTTGTATTTATGCTGAAATAATGACGTTGAACCATCATGAAAATAAGGTTATTTCACTGTATAATTTTCTTTGTTTGAAACAGTGAATTCTCAGTTTTAATTCACTGATATTTCTCTATAAACCGCCAGAAAGCATAAAATAAAAACTTATACAAAATAATAACATTATTTCTAGCTCTGGTAGTGTAATTATTTAATGTGTTTAACAACTATACATACATAGATGGCTCCAGCTGTTTCTCTAATGATGTTTGTCTAATGATTTGTAGTCAATTGATAAGACTTTGCTATATTGTGAAAATATTACCTTTGAAATATAAGCCTAAAATAAGTAAATTTAATCCTCGATTGACAAGTATCGGCAAGTCATTTGAAAACTAGTAGCATTTTCATTTCTAAATATGAANCGAAGGTATTACGCTACTCACAAGGTATCGGGTTTCCTGGGGTGTTATGTCAAGTCATGTTTTTAAACTGAAAAACATCTGCACAGTACAAAGTATTTCCAGAAAAACTTGTATTTCTGGGCTGCTAACAAGATTCATGATTAATAAACTTCAGGTCGCCAAGTCGCTACATGTTGCAAGAGTATGAGATGTATTACCGCGACGAAGAGGGGAACAAGATCTCAGACTTCTACAAGTTTCACGCCATCATCACCACATACGAGATCATCCTGTCTGATTTGGAGCTCCTCCGTACCATCGACTGGCGCTGTATCATCATTGACGAGGCCCATCGACTGAAGAACAAGAACTGCAGCCTGATCAAATGTCTTCGGATCTTTGATTTTGTAAGTTGGAACAGTTTGGGAATGCGATGGGCTGTAACAAACTTTGATGGCCAGTTAAGCTAGTCAATGGTCATTCGTTACCATGTGAATAAACTGATTTATGTAAATTAAATGTTTAACTTCAAATCAATGTGTTTATTGTAAACAAATTTGATTTAGGATTGCTCATTAAGTTTCAAATTTCTGATTGTCATGTTGCTTTTAGAATGAATTGTGTTTAAGATTTAAGTAAACAAGCACCTAGCCTAAGTGGCTTTTACAGTGATGAGTAAAGAGGCAATCACCGCGTAAAGAAGTCTGACCTTACGAAATGCTGTTTCATGAAACTATGATACTTCCCGCCTATTTCCTTCAAATGAATTAGGGAAACATTTCATGTGTTGACATTGCCTCTATCAACTATGTATGTATTTGTATTAGCCATAAGCAGTTGATATTGTACTATGAATTTTCCTTTTATCATTTATGTCTCTTATTTTCATTGTATGATCATAAAATAATATGAGTATTAGTTATATTTGTTCATTTACTTGAGCAAAAAGTCTTGTTAATTTTTATCTATTCAAATTTTATAGTATGATCATAAAAATTATGTAAGTATTGATTATATTTGTTCTTCTACAGGAGCACAAAGTCTTGTTGTCGGGAACCCCTCTTCAAAACAACGTCGAAGAATTGTTCAGCCTGCTGAATTTCCTCGAGCCAAGCCAATTTGCAAGCTCAAACATATTCCTGGCCGAGTTTGGAAACCTCCGAACGGAAGAACAAGTGGAAAAGCTCAAGGCCATACTGAAGCCGATGATGTTACGTCGACTTAAAGAAGACGTCGAAAAGAACTTGGCAGCGAAGGAAGAGACGATAATTGAAGTGGAGCTGACGAACATTCAGAAGAAGTATTACCGTGCAATATTGGAGAAGAACTTCTCGTACCTGTGTAAGGGAGCTAACTCTACCAACGTTCCCAGTCTGTTGAACACCATGATGGAGCTGAGGAAGTGCTGTAATCATCCGTATCTCTTAAATGGTATGTGAAACATAGAGAGTCTGAGACCAAATTACTTGAAATTGTTACACAATTCTGGGATTAGAATTCACAATTGGAACAAATAAATTCACATTGATTAGGATTTTTAACCAGGTTTTCCGAAGGAAAAAACTGGTTATTAGATTGGCGCATGCGGGCGGGCGGAACAAGCTTGTGTCCGCTCTCTATTTCAAGTTTTTTTCATCCGATCTTCACCAAACTTGGTCAGAAGTTGTATCTAGATGATGTCTAGGTCAAGTTTGAATATGGGTCATTCCGGGTGAAAAACTAGGTCATGGGGTCACTTAGTGCGTTTTTTAACATTCAGCATGGTGTCTGCTCTCTAATTCAAGTACTTTTCATCCGTTCTTCACCAAACTTGGTCAGAAGTTTTATCTAGATAATCTTAAGGCCGAGTTCGAACATGGGCCCTGCCGGGTCAAAAACTAGGTCATAGGGTCACTAAGTGCGTTTTAAACATTCACAATGATTTCCGCTCTCTAAATGAAGTAGTTTACTTCTGATCTTCACCAAACTTGGTCACAAGTTTAATCTAGATGATCTTAAGGCCAAGTTCGAACATGGGCCTTGCCGGGTAAAAAACTAGGTCACTGGGTCACTAAGTGCGTTTGAAACATTGAGAATGGTTTCCGGAAGCTGTTTGAAATTGAAAACCTGGTTTTGTGACAATTTTGTCCCTTGCTAATGTTGTGGTTCTACTTTTGCAAAGTTATAAGGAGTCCATGTTTGACTATATTTCACAATTTCTACAAACTAACAAAATAAAACTTTGATGATTAAAAAATAAAAAAATAAGTTGTAAAATAATTATAAGACACATTAAAATTCCGGCTTAAAAATCCATTTCAATTCATTTACATCTTGACCAGCATGTTGAGAAATTATTAGTTTTGATATGTTTTAGAATTCCAAAGAGAAAATATAATTTCATCAGCATCTTGGATGCAATTGAATGTTCAAACTTCTGCCTGTATTAACTTGGAGAAATTCTACCGTAGGTGCTGAAGAGAACATCTTGTCAGAACTGCGAGAGAAGGACGGTCGTGAGCCTGAGCATATCCAAGCGCTCATTCAGGCCTCGGGAAAGTTTGTGCTGCTCGACAAGTTGCTGCCCCGCCTTAAACAGGGGGGCCATCGCATACTGGTCTTCTCACAGATGATACGAGTGCTCGACATCATAGAAGACTATCTTATACATAAGAAGTTAGCTATCTTTGATGTTGCTTGTGTCTGTATATGATAATCAGAAACGGAATTAATTTATTAAAAAAGAATAATTGAGGTACATTTATTTGTGAGAAGAATAAAATAGATGTAAATATTTATAAAAAAGATTAGAGCTCTGTATATATATATAGTAAAAGCTAAAAATTGTCAAGAAGACTAACTTAAGTTCAATTTTAAATACAAAAAGAGCTGCCATGTGTCTGGCTTATCAGATTCAGTCTAGAAAAAAACATGTTGTGGTGCCCTAAAAACTGTAATTGCCACAAGTCTATTTTATAACTTTGTAATTCACTGGCTTAATAAATAGTCTTCCTACCTAAATAACATTAAAAATTACAACATTCCTACCTGCAGATACCTGTACGAGCGTCTGGACGGCCGTATCCGTGGTAACCTCAGACAGGAAGCCATTGACAGGTACTCCAAACCCGACAGTGACAGGTTCGTGTTCCTGATCTGCACGAAGGCGGGCGGCCTGGGCATCAACCTCACTGCCGCTGACACGGTCATCATCTACGATTCCGACTGGAATCCACAAAATGATCTCCAAGTAGGTGCTCCTTTAAAAGGGGTTTCAGTGAAGCTCTCTTACACTTCATTATATTTATTCTGCCACCATTCCTTACTTTTTAACACATTTCTTGGTTACTAAATGTTTATTTTATTTTTGATAACTGTTTATACTTAGGCAAAATAATATTTTTAAAAGGAATTTTTGAAACCTCACATATTTTCCAATATCTTGCTCAATAATTTCATATATATGAGCCTTGCTCTGTGAAAAGGGGGTTAAATGCATGTGCGTAAAGTGTAGTCTCAGATTAGCCTGTGCTGTCCGCACAGGCTTATCAGGGACGACAATTTCCGCTTTTATTGTATATTTTTCGTTTAAAGGAAGACTGCTTGATGAAAATCCAGTTTAGGCAGAATCGTACCTGATTAGCCTATGCGGCTAATCTGGGATACTGGGACGACACTTGACGCACATGCAATAAACCCTCTTTTACAGAGTGAGGCTCATATGTAAAATGAATCCTTTTTTCAGGCCCAAGCCCGATGTCATCGTATCGGTCAAAGCAAGATGGTGAAGGTGTACCGGCTGATCACACGTAACTCGTACGAGCGCGAGATGTTTAACAGGGCCAGCATGAAACTGGGTCTCGACAAGGCCGTCCTTCAGTCCATGGGCGGGGACAAGCTAAACCCGGTAAGTCAGGGCTACTTCGAGAATGGCCGTTTTTCACAAATTTGAAAAGTTTGTGACTCAAATTTTCACATTTTAAAGAAGTTTGCGACTCACATTTGCACAATTTTGAACTGTTTCCGACTCATTTTTTCACAATTTTGTTTAGTTTGTGACTTATTTTTTCACAAAAGGCCGCTTCACAAAGATGGGGAAAAAAACCCGGTAAGTGTCGTGTCTTGCAAGAAGTGCTTCAAGTTTAACTATGCAGTAATTGTTAACGAAACTTCTTAATTCTATGTAGTTTAAAGAGAATAATTGTCCTCGATCTTTTAAGGTAGCTATGGTATTATCCTTCCCTGATATAAGCAGCAAAATGCATTACCACAACAACTAAACCAAATGCAGCATTCCACTCGGTAAGTGTCGTGTCTTACAAGTAGTGTTCCGAGTTTACTGTTGCAATAAGTGTCAATAAATGTCATCATACCTGGGAGAGAATAGTTTGGACATTTTAAGGTTGCTTTTGTCTAGTCCTTCCATGATATAAGCAGCAAAATTTATTGACCCGACAACAAAACCAAAGTCGGCATTCCACCTAGCGATCAGGAGGTCACAGGTTCAAGCCCCACAGTGGGAGCATTCTTTAGTTCTCCTCCAAAAGACACCCAGTACTGATTCTAGTCCCAGCAAACGGACTCGAGAGCAATTCAAATATTTAAAGCCTTAGGCTTTGGATGCAATCAAACTAAATTAAATAGGTTTAACTAAAATGCATTTACCCGACATCAAAACCAAAGCCAGTATTCCACTGTGTCCTTACAGCAACAGCAGCTGACCAAGCGCGAGATTGAGGACCTGCTGCGCAAGGGTGCGTACGGCGCGCTCATGGATGACGACAGCGCGGGGGACAAGTTCTGTGAGGAGGACATCGAGCAGATCCTCAAGGGACGCACCCAGGTCATACAGATCGAGAGCGAGGGAAAGGGATCCACTTTCTCTAAGGTTTGTTATGAGTTTTTTGGATTTTTTTTTGCCCGGTTTTGTGTTGTATAACCCTTTACCACTCATAAACGCACTTTGACGTGTTTGTAGTCCCTTAGAAAATCAAATAAAATTGAGGACCTTTCTTACTAGATTCAAGTTTTAAAGGCTTCATTTCCAACCCTAAGATACTGATGAGCAGCAAACAGAATAAAACCTTAACAGACTGCGAATTACTCCCAGGCTGTTCTGGTGTTATGCTGTTTGCATTAGCCGTTTTCACTTCCCTCCTGAGCAGAGGAAAGGGATAAGGCGCAGCTGTGCTTACATTGATCTCAATTCCCTCAGTGTGTCAATCACGGTCTCCACCATCTTTGCCTCGTGGACTTTATCCGATGATTTTTTTGCTGGGAAAGAAAAACTGCATTTGTTACTAGGTGATCCTTGCGAGAAGGAGTTTATAATAAATTTAAAAAATAGCACCACCATCTACATGAAACATTAGTAAGAATGATCTCAATAAATTTCCCCGCCAAAGGCTGAGGTATATTATTATACAATGTAGAATTGGCGTTGTCCCTCATTTTGTCTGTCACAAAAAGGGGATATCAATTAAACAAATTTTCTTGTTTGTTTTAAAATAATTTATAAATATCAATTGTTATCCAGAATTACTTGTTTTGATTGTGTCTCGGTACTGTTACAGGCCAGTTTCTCTGCATCGGCCAACAGAGACGACATCGACATCAACGACCCGGAGTTCTGGCAGAAGTGGGCCAAGAAGGCGGACGTTGATGTAGACAATATGGAAACTGTAAGTTGTTCCTGCCTCGTTATGCTTGGTAAATGATTGCAAGGTTTAAAGCCCCATATTTGTTTGGAATATATTGTCACAAAAAATAAAAACAAGCATTTTGTATCTCGTTAAATTTATGTTACCAGACCACATCTAGCGTTGAAATTTTGGCTATTGCTATAAGGAACACTGATTGTTTATGGTTGACTTTATTTTACGAAATATTTTACAAAATATTCGTTGATTTTGAGTGTTTATGGGGCTTTGACTGATAAAGAAGATGATATATTTCAGAGAGAGTTGATAGTTGACGAGCCTCGTGTGAGGAAACGCACAACGAGATACGGCAACAATGACGGCAACATGGCCGAGATTTCAGACCTGGGCTCGGACAGCGATACAAAAAGCGAAAATGACGACGAAGACAGTAAGAAAGGTGTAGTGACTGTGTTAGTGAAATGAAGCTGTCCATCTCGTACATGATTAAAAATAATTGTGTCAGGGTATTTTTTCATAAAAGGAAGCGTTCTGTTCATTTACTGCTCTAGCTAGCCTTTTGTTAATCTTGTAGATAGTTTTCAATTGATTGTTTGTTAAAAAGATTTTTTTGTTTATGCCCCCGGTAGGGTGGCATATAGCAGTTGAACTGTCAGTCCATCAGTCTGTGCATCCGTCTGAAAACTTTAACATTGGCTATAACTTTTGCAATATTGAAGATAGCAACTTGATATTTGGCATGCATGTGTATCTCATGGAGCTGCACATTTTGAGTGGTGAAAGGTCAAGGTCATCCTTCAAGGTCAAAGGTCAAAAAACAAAATCCAAGGGAAGTAATAAGCCTTAAAGGGAGATAATTTCTATACCTGCAAAATGATAAATAGAAATTTTATTTCAAAGCGGCGCAGTAGGGAGCATTGTGTTTCTGACAAACACATCTCTTGTTATAGACTGGAATGAGTTAGATTTTGGAAAATTCCACTAATCTGCTGGTACAAATAATGTTGACACATTTATTATCATTAAAAAAATGCAAAAATCATATTTTCCAAATAGCATAACATCATGTAAACTGGTCATTATATCATACAACAGATTTGAAAAAACATGTTAGTTTGTCAATGAGTATTCGATGAGTAACGTATTTCTCTTGCTTTGAATAATAAGCATGTTATATTTATTTTGAATTAAAATTTTACTGTATATCTTTGCTACTTTAATAGTAATAGCCTATTTAAATTGATATTTTCCTTGCAGGTGGAAGAAAGACCCGGCGAGGTCGTCGAGGAAATGATGATGATGACACAGATTTTGAAAAAGAGAGACGCAGGGCAAAAATATCTGGGGGTGGCTATGGGCGGTCCGAACTCTTCAAAGTGGAGAAGGGACTCTTGCATTATGGGTAAGGATTCTTGCATTATGGATAAGGACTCTTGCATTATGGGTAAGGACTCTTGCATTATGGGTAAGGACTCTTGCATTATGGGTAATACAAGTTATAAGGACATGCATTACTTTATGCAAATGTTGACTTTCTAAATGAGGCTTGCTCCGTGAAAAGGCGGTTTAATGCATGTGCGTAAAGTGTCGTCCCAGATTAGCCTTTGAGTCCGCACAGGCTAATCAGGGACAACACTTTCCGCTTTTATGATATTTTTCGTTTAAAGAAAGTCTCTTCTGAACGAAAACCTAGTTAAGGCGGAAAGTGTGGCCCTGATTAGCCTGTGTGGACTGCTAAGTTTGGGTATTGACAGTTATGTGGCTGCAAAACATCATGTTCAAGTTTTTAAGTTTAATTTGCGTTTTACAGATGGGGTCGTTGGAAAGATATTCTCGGTCATTCCCGATTCAAGCGTCCAATGGATGAAAAAGATGTGGAGAACGTTGCCAAGGCTATTGTAAGTATTATTTTACCCATCCATTATCGTCGTGAACCATTATTTGCTCTGTATTAAATATAATGGAAATGCAATATATTCATGAAAAATATATGAATGAGACTTATCTCTGACAAGTTGAAAATTTCGAAGCAAAACTTCTTTGAATGCCAGTTTCTTCCAGACCCTGTGGTCAGTTATGTTTTTTTAACTCATTGAGACTGAACATGTAAACTTAGGAAGAGTGATTATTTCAACATTTTCAATTTCTGTATCGCCTATAATGTGGGAAGTACGATGAAAATTCTTTCTTTTCAGCGTCTTTGTAGCCCAAAATACCAGTATAGGAAAAATGATAAAATACAAACTTTTTCAGCTTTTATATGGCCTGATTTGTTAAGATCTGAGAACTAAGTGTGCCCTAAAAATCTTAAGTATGATGAAGAAGACAAATTTGTTCTTTTTCAAAAAATATTTTCTTTTTCAGTTTCTGTATTGTCTAAAATATACAAAGTATGAAACCAAAATGCTTGCTTTTTTCAGCTCCTTTATGGCTTACAGTATTATAAAGGTGATGAGCGTATCAAGAATTTCATCTCCGACATGATATCCTCCCCCTCCGACAAGGACGGGGGTCTTAAGAACCACTCTGGGTTGTCCGCCCCTGTCCCTCGGGGTCGTAAGGGCAAGAAGGCTAAGGACCAGGAGACGCACTTTGACGCCAACGAGGAAATCGAGAAGGCGGGAATCAAGATGGACCGCGACATTGTGTTCAACAAGAACGCCTACAAGAGACATATCCATAGACATTCCAACAAGTATGTTGTCTAATTGTTTAAACCATACCAGACATATTGTTTTTGCCCTGTCTGTTGGTTTGTTGCTTTGTTGGTTTGCACAAACTTTAACATTTGGCCATAACTTTTGCAATATTGAAGATAGCAACTTGATATTTGGCATGCATGTGTATCTCATGCAGCTGCACATTTTGAGTGGTGAAAGGTCAAGGTCATCCTTTAAGGTCAAAGGTCAAATATAAGGGTCAAAATCGCTCAAAAGGGGACATATCACTTGTTTTATTTTGTTGAATAATGTAAAAGGAGCACACTAGTACCAACTGGAAATTCATATATGCAAGCGGTAAAACATGCTCTTAGTGTTTCAGCTTACGTAACTTTTCTATAGTTCAAGTTGATAATAGTAAATACAGACTTGGTTAAATGATGTAAACAAAACTGTTGCCTTGGCATAGTGGATATGGTGTGCACCTAGCGACACGGAGGTCATGGGTTTGATCACCACTGTGGGAGCATTCTTTAGATCTCCCAAAAGACACCAAGTACTGGTTCTACCCAGGAAACTGACTCCAGAGTGTTTCAAAAAGCCTCAGGCTTTCAATGGAATCAAACCAAAATAAACAGGTTTTGAACTAAACATAACTTCGGTTTCAGGGTATTACTGAGAGTGCGTACTTTGTACTACCTGAAACATGAACTGCTGGGTGACGTTGTGGATCAGATTGACCAGGGAATGCATGTCAAGTAAGTCTTGTTGAAACCTTTCCAAAAATAGTATGCATTTATATCTGAGAGACATTTAAAAACCAACAGTTCTGGTTTCTGATTTATATAATATTTTATTTCAGTGTCCAATTAGTGTATTTCAATATAAATTTATGAAAAAAGTTTATTTTTATAAGCAAATGTTGGTGTTTCAGTGGAAAGTACTTTTATTTCGAACTGTGGAGTTTTAGCTCCAAGTGAACACTACCATTTCTTGATGATCTCTGATACAAGTTTTACAATGCCCCTATATTGTTTAATATCAAAAGAAATCACAACAGCGTTTAAATAGACCTAAGTTTTTTTTTTTATAAGGCTCGTTTAAATGGGCCATGGCATTCAGATATTGAAAAAATGGCACGTGAAAACTAAATTTGGGATAACTTTCATATGATGTTACTGATGGGCGAGTGACATNTTAATGCATGTGCGTAAAGTGTTGTCCCAGATTAGCCTGTTCAGTCGGCACAGTCTAATCAGGGAGGACACTGTTCGCTGTTATGGTATATTTGGTTTAAAGGAAGTCTTTACTTAGCGAAAATCTAGTTAAGACTGAAAGTGTGGTCCCCGAATAGCCTGTGTGGACTGCACAGGCTAATCTGGGATGACACTTGATGCACATGCATTAAACCCCCTTTTTACAGAGCAAGCTCAAAAACGAAGTAATCTTTTTGATGAGGATTTTGCCTATATTTGGCTGCAGGTATAGAATTATTTAAAAACAACATTGAACTTGCCTATTTCAGAGACATTAACCTGCCGGCCCCCGTAGCGGACAACGAGCCGCCCGCGTACTGGTGGGATGAGCTCGCAGACAAGTCTCTGCTGGTGGGCACGTACAAGCATGGCTATGAGAAGTACAGTCTCATGAGGCAGGACCCCATGCTCGTGTTCCTGGAGCGCTGCGGGCCCCCAGACGGGGCCGCGCTCGCTGCCGAGATGAAAGATGATGACGAAGGGTGAGATTTAGTTTAAAATACATATGAATTGGGCTCTGAGAAAATGGGGTTTAATGCATTTGCGTAAAGTGTTGTCCGAGATTATCCCATGCAGTCTTCACAGGCTATTCCAGGATGACACTTTCGGCTTTTATGATATTTTAACTGGAAAATGAAACTTCACACTTGTTAGGTAGCCATCTTTCAGAACACATTAGTAGGTTTTTGAATTCAATTTTAAATTATTTCTAAATGGTTACGGACTTGTACATTCCTGTGATGACTCGCCATGCTAATACCGAGTGTGAGATGCTAGTAGAGCTTCGGCTCCTAGCCGCACTGTGAGGCCAAACGGTTCTCAGAAAATCTGAGGAATGAAACATAGCACCAGGTTTTTTTCCCCTTTTTTGGGAAGATAGCCCATGGCTTTGGATTTGGGAATTTTATCGGCATTTTCAAGAAATTGGGAAAATAAATTCAGTAGCCTTCTTTGGTAGCACTTTAGTACGTAACAACCACATATATTGATATAACTCTGTATAATAATTCAAATTAAAATCATATAAATCATTATTATGTACTTTGTTACATGTAATTGAAATAAAATTGTGATAAAATAATCATTAGACACTTCTAAAAAAAAAAAAAAAATA
>VMBQ01001173.1:340069-378603 GCA_007657795.1 Dreissena rostriformis | reverse complement strand
ACATTCAGAAGCTACAACCACGCTCATCCCACCGCTAAAGACAGGCAAAAACATTCAGAAGCTACAACCACGCTCATCCCACCGCTAAAGACAGGCAACCACTCTCATCCCACCGCTAAAGACAGGCAACCACTCTCATCCCACCGCTAAAGACAGGCAACCACTCTCATCCAACCGCTAAAGACAGGTAAAGACATTCAGAAGCTTGTTATATGTGTTCATTGATGTCACCATTGTTTCTTTTGTCATGTTCTCATATATACTTAAATAGCATATGCCTTATAAATTGATTCATTATACACTATACATGACATAATAAGGTGACACTGCAAGAAAGAAATACAACATATCTACTAAGCAATAAGATAATAGATGCACATAAGCAAATAAACGCAACAAACTAAACACTAAGACAATGATCTAATTAACGTCTCAGGAATCATGCGCAGAAATCACAGAAGACATTAGTCTAATCATTCGCCTTTTAAAGAAGTTAAGTCTAGTCCATGGTTATTTAGTAAATACATTATAACTCCAGTATGTAAACACAAGGCGTGACAAATAAATAAGAACCATAAATATTTGTGGTTTTCGTACCTCAAAAATGGGTAAACAGTTTAAGGCTTTGTTCGATGACCTAACAACTCTGACCAAACTACATAAGCATGTGTTAAGTATTTCTTAGTTTCATGTTTATTTTTAGGCTGATAGGCTTTTGCATTTCTCTGACACGAGTGCCATACGTGACATAAGAATCATTTCCAAGTTAATAGATAATGCAATTTTCATCACTGCATCCGTTCAGGGTATATTTTAGCCGGTGCAGTTTATAAATCAAAACGTTATTTCGATATGTTGACGATTGTAAGGTTGCTTTGCACAGAATGTTTTATCTCATCTTGCACCGATTTGGTGTACTATAATAGTACACATTATATACTGAATACTACAAAATACAACTCGCATCATATAGGATTATTTACGTTCCCTTTACGTTGTGTAATTGATAGTCCAAACGACGTCGTCTTAATATTCATCACGCATGATTGATTTATAAATATGCTTTACTGAAACCCTATGCAAGGGGATATACTTTATCTACTTTAATGCGATTTCATTATACTATATTTGTATATGTGAATAATACTTTGTATAAATACATCATAATTTCATCCTCGAGCTGAAAGCTCAAATATGATCTCGTAAATCTCGAACTTTAAAGTAAAATGAACTCTTAAACATTCCTTAGTTCATTTGTTTTTTAAATAAGGAAATTTATTTCTGGCTATAACTTTGATACCGAGGAAAACGGCGAAACATGAGCTTCTTAAATGACTACACATGCTGATCTGGGGCGACACTTTACGCACATGTATTGAACAAGGTTTTCCAAGAGGGCAGCTCATTTCATTTTAATGCTGAATATTAGGAAACGAAAACAAGTAAATATCACGAACAACTTAAAATAAATCCGATTAGCTAAATGGACAACGAAAATAAAAATCTTTATCGGCACAGTATCATTTGTTTAACTATGTCATGTATATTTAGATATATTCGATATGGTGTGTATGATTGAAAATATGTGTGCATGTTTTCAATTAGAAATTAGGTACTGCAACGTCATAGGAACCGTTTCTTTTCGTTTCGATTTCGTTAATTTAAAAAAATGTTCATAATAAAAACTAGATCGAAAATCATGGCATAAATTTTGGAATTTATCACGAGCAAGTATTTACAACAAGTGACTAAGTACTTAACAATACGACTTAAGAAAAACTCGAACAGTAACCGATACCAAGCAGTTCACTCTAAATCTCCTTTTCGGTTTTCCATATCAAAGAACTGGACGTTGGACCCGTGTATGGTCTTCTTAACAGAACCGTTAGTAAGAATTATTCCTAAAGTCTTAAAATGAAAACAAATAGTTAAAATCATAACATCACCGTTCAACTCAAACAACAATACAATAGGTCACAATTCTGTTTCATAGCCATTTCAAAAAAATGAAACAAAAACACACTTAATGTTTTCTTTTGTATTTAGAAATAGTCTTAACAAACAATGCATCAAGTAGTTCAGTATTAAAATCACCGTCATGCAATTTCATGAAGAGTTGTAGTGCTGACTGACAAAACAACCACACACTTTATTTAATTGTTCATGCACGTTTATATACAACAATAAATATCATTAGTTGCTTTGCGCGAATGTTACTCTACACGCTTTTATCTATTATATCTCATTCTATATTGAGCTCAATGTAAACATTGCTTTCGACATTGTGATTCTACACTGAGCAAGGTTGCGTTGAATAGCTTTCATTGTCGCACATACACTGTCACATGACACCACATAACTGGTATTAATTACGTGCAAGTCCGTCAGATTCTTCATAACAAATCTTGGATTCTCGCAACGTGATGCTACCTCTTTTTTGCCGTATGGTTTCTGCTAGGCGCCTACGATCTTGAACCGACCTGTAATTTGACCAACAGTTCGAACATAAATACAACGTGATCAAGTTACTTGTCGATCCTAAAAAATTCAAGGCGGAAACAGCAATTTAAATTGGTGCCTATGAAAACCAAATCAAATAAACGCTGTCTTCTAATTTGTAGATTTGAATATATAAACATATATGACAAATATTTGAGTATAATATAAAGAAGTGTAATGATACACGAACATATACAATTAACACCCGTTAAACTAAATTGTGTATGATTGCAAAACGCGTATTTTAAAACTATTATTAATATTAACAATATATTCCAATGTATGTGATTTTAAATGAATTTCCATAGTTATGCATACTTCAAAAAGTTGACATTTTACGTTTACTTCAAGTATCATGGAGGGTTAAAATAATGAAAACATATTTCATAACATAAAATGCATATATTTGATTGGATGAAATGCATGTCACTTCGCTCGCCTGATTTATGGCAATGTCATTCATTTATGCCATAATGATGTTTATTTCATAGGGAAATTTAATGATACCATGTTAATGCAACTTATTGACTCACAGACTCCTTATAATTAATTTGAATCGAGATGCTATTTTGTTTAATTTCGTTTACACATAACAGTTATGTGAATATTTCTGGGCTAAGTGTGAGGTTTTGTGCTCGTTAAAATTGGTTTAAATATCTATTGTTTTTTAATTGACCGTTCGAAGGCGATGATTCCAATCTTATTCATTTTGTGTGTGTTTGTTGTGAACCTTTGTGTATTATTTAGTAAATTAGTTTTGTGTCTCAGTGTTTGGCAATTGGTTTCTGCCCATAAATTAAAGACTACAGGGAATAAAAAGGTTTCTCTCTTGATGATGAAATAGAAGTTTCACTTCATGAATGTTATTTTAATGAAGCAAACGTCTTCGTATAAGTTGGTCTTTTTCACGATAATAGTATTCTAAGTCATACGTGTCTCCCATTCTAAGGCCATAACTTGATGGTTTTTCTTGACATGATATTCTGTATAACATCCCTAAAGGTCCTTCCTATGGTATTTACATTTCGCAGNAGAAAATGGAGAAGCGAGAGAAACTGGATGCTGTGTTCCGAGAGAGGGAAAACCGCAGAAGGGAAACACAGATGAAGTGAGTACATTTGTTTTGTCTTGTTTCACTGAAAAAAAGGAACATTTTAATATGAGCCTAGCTCCATGAAAAGGTGGTTTAATGCATGTGCGTAAAGTGCTGTCCCAGATTAGCCAGCTAATCCGGGACAACACTTTCAGCCTAAACTTGATTTTCGTCAAGAAGAGTCTTCATTAAAACGAAAAAATATATAAAAACAGAAAGTGTAGTCCCTGATTAGCCTGTGCAGTCTGGGATGACACTTTATGCATTGAATGCTAAATCACTTTCATGTGTAGGTATTAAAATTAACTTTACTACAATCTAAAGTTCGTGAGTCAATATCTTTCAAGCTGATTTCCTTTTTAATGCCTGGATTGCTTTATATGAAATTCTTACCTTTTCTGGATCTTTATAAGAAAAGAAGATTAGAGATTCGAAAGTGGACAGTATAGTATTTTCCTTCCTGTTTCTATAGTGTTTGTAAAATTAGAATTACAAGAGCTTATTATGGCATTAATATTCAAATGTAATTGTACGAGCGTCTTTTGGCATTTCAATCATTATTGCCATGCACAGATATTTCCAAAAATGCAACATAAAACCATTTCTTGCCTTAAAGATGGACAAGACGAGAGGAGACAGACTTCTATCGTGTTGTCTCCACGTACGGTATCGAATTCGACCGACACAAGGGCCGCTACATCTGGGACAAGTTCCGCATCATGGCGAAACTGGAGAAGAAAACGGACGAGCAACTGACCGAGTATTTCATCTCATTCTACCACATGTGTCTGCGAGTCTGCAGGAAGATCAAAGAAGAAGGTGAGGTTACATTCAACTTTAAGCATGAGCCTCCATTTGGGAAAACAGGGCTTAATGCATTTGCGGTAAGTGTCGTCCCAGATTAGCCTGTGCAGTGTGCGACACTCAGCTGTTATGGATTTTTTTTATAAAGACAGTATCTTCTTAGCGCAAATCTCGTTAAAGTGGAAACGGTTGTCCCTGATAAGCCTGTGCGGACTACACAGGCTAATTTGGGACAACACTTTGTGCACATGCATTAAATCCCATTTTCCCAGAGCCAGGCTGTGATTCTGAAAAAGGAGTGGTATTGGTGTTGTCTGTAACAATTATTGTGAATTGTCAGGTATTATTTTTGGCTCCTTTAATTGTTTTAACACCTTGATTTTGAAAAAAAAATCATTGTGGGCTTTTTAAATTGTTGTAACATTAAGTACTGATGCAAGTGTGTTGTTGTAAGTTGTTGTATGTATAAATAGGATATATGATTCACCCCTGACCTATACCAAATTACTACTCTTAAAAACTCTTAAACTTTCAAAATCATGAAATACCATCATTTTGTTCCAGCCTATCCACCTACACCAGTCTACATCAAACTTATAAAATCATAAAATATCATTATTTGACTACATCAAACTTATAAAATCATGAAATATTATTATTTTGTTCCAGCCTATCCACCTACACCAGTCTACATCGAACAAATCACGGAGGAGCGAGCCAACCGCTGCATCGCGAGGATCGACCTGTTGAGCAAGATCCGCGAGGAGATCGTGGTCCACCCAAAGATGGAGCACCGCATCAAGAACTGTCAGAAGTCCCTCGACCTGCCCGCCTGGTGGCTCAGCGGCAAACACGATCGGGAACTGCTCATTGGCGCTGCAAAGTAATTAGTTAAAACCTATTAATGTTAGCTTAATTGCATCGAAAGCCTAAGGCTTATTGAAACGCTCTTGAGTGCGTTTCCTGGGACTAAGAACCAGTACTTGGTGTCTTTGGGGGAGATCGAAAGAACGCTCCCACAGTGGGGATTTAACTCGTTGCTAGGGGGACACCATATCCACTACACCATGGCGATTTATAAGTAATTCTATAGGTAACTGGGTCTTATGCCATATGTGGGAAGCATAGCTCCAGACCAGCCTGGGCATTTATGTAATCACATAAGGAGGTATTTTGTCCGCTAACAAGACCTTGAAATCTTGGGTGACTATATAGCCGACAGGGTAGCTCCTGACCAGATTGCGCAAATACATATGGTATATGGCCTAAAACCCATTTCCGCAAATGAAGTGAACTGTGTTATTTGTGGCGCTAAAATTTTGTTAGATTTCTGAAAAAAATGTTTTTTTTGTTCCACTTTCCCTGCGTGTAGTTGAACATTTAAATTAGCAAATTATCAATTTTCCAGGCATGGCTTGGCGCGTACGGAGTACTACATTATGAATGATCCAGCATTGTCTTTCCTGGACCATATCAAAGCTTACCTGAAGACACTCTCTGCTTCTCCCATCATCTTTGGAAAAGATGGAGAAAAGAAAGGTAGTGTGGCTAGTTTTCAGTTTTTGTCATAATTTAAGATACCATTGTTAAGTTATTATCTCCGGCAAAGATGGAGGGATATAGAATTGTTGTTGTCCTTCCGTCATTCAGTCTGTCACAAAATTTTGAAATTGGCAGGGGATAACAATTCAACACATTTGCTTGTTTTTTATATATCTTTTATGCTAGTCTTACCTTAAGCATTGAATCTACTTAGCACCTTGAGTTTGCTATTGTTGTTGGTTAAAAAACACTTTTTATTAGGTGACAGACAAATGAATATTAATGTTGGCTTTGAAAATTTGTACGCTTTTTGTAGAAACTAGTGAAACTTTGGATGACGACACTGATAAGAAAGAAGAGAAAGTGAAGGAAGACGATGTAAAATCTGAGAAGGTAAAGGAAGAAACTGATAAGAAAGAAGAGAAAATGAAGCAAGAGGATATCAAATCTGAAAAGAACGTTAAGGAAGAAACTGATAAGGATGGTGAAATGAAGGTTAAAGATGAGGAAAATCAAAACGAACAGATGGAAGTTGATAAAGAAGACTCAAAGGGAACAAAGGTGAAGAAAGATGCTAGCCCTAAGAAAGAGAAAGAAAGTGACTGTAAGAATTCTGAAGGAGAAAAACCCGTTAAGTCTGAAGTTAATGACAGTGATGAGAAAGAAATTAAATCAGATGTGAAGTCGGAAAAAGCAGAAGAAAAGGAGAAGTTGGAAAAAACAGAAGAAAAGGGAGATGATGAGGACACAGATGTTGATGAGAATTCTGTGGATTTTAAGAAAGACGAAGACAAAAACAAAACGGAGGGAACTAAAGAGAAGAAAAAGACACCAGTCAAGCAAGATCCTGATTCTAAGTTAGAAGAACCAAATGCTAAGGATGAAATCAAGGAAGATCCCGATGAGGTACATAGTGTAGCTTGCTGAGACTCTCTTGATAGAATGAACAGATAAAACACATACCCTGATTATTTATATTAATGTAGCTTGGTGCATTTATACACACTATGTTATCATGATATTCATTAAAATAGTTTTATTATCTCAATTTATTAAATTATAAATCTTGTTTCATTGAAACACGGTACTGTGCTGGTTTATTCACATTTTGTAGTAAATCTCTAAAATGATTCAAGTCAAGGTGCTTATACATATTCTTTTGAATATTACAAAAGCCAACCACATGATTTTCAAAAGAATCTTAATTACCTCCTTGGGCGCAGCAGGTAAAAAGATAATTAAAAAAACAGGGGGAAGTAGCCTCCTGTTTTGGATTTTTTTCTTAGCACATTAACATGATAAATATGAGTGGGTCCATGGGGAAACAGGACTTAATGCACTATCTGTAAAGTATCGTCCAAGATTAGCTTGTGTGGTCCGCACAGTCTAATCAGGGATGACATTTTCTGCTTTTATGAAATTGTTCACTTAAATGTGTCGTCCCTGATTAGCCTGTGCAAACTACACAAGCTTATCTGGGACAATACTTAACGATCTTGCATGAAGCCCGGTTTCTGAGAGATCGGCCCATTAATTAACACTGTGTATATTCAGGAGGTGCGTTCGACTATGGATGGAGAGGAATCTGAGGGAGACCTCCTGAACAGTGTCTCCCAGACCCTGCTGGCACAGTGGCCTAAGGTACTGGATACTGATTAACTGACACAGGCCTTTTCCCGGCCATTTTGGGAAAAAATGCAATTTTGAGATTGGGAATTTTTCTCGCGAAAAGTCCACTGATTTGGGGGAAAACTAATTTAATATAACTCTTTATAATAATTCAAATTAGAAGAACAAAATCATATAAATTATAGATATATACTTTGTTAGATGTAATTGAAATAAAATTGAGATATAATAATCATTAGACACTTCTTTCTTAAAAAGAAATTGGGATTTTTTTTGGGGGGGGGGGAAATTTCGTAAACGATTTCAGTTTGGGATGGGTCCATTTAACGGACAGGTAGATGCGCCAGGAAAAGGCCTGTGACTTGTCATTTATGTGTCATAGACATTGCAGGAAATTGTGGGATGAAAATGAAAATGATGTACAAAGATTATTAGTTATGCAATCAGTGATTGAAATACGCCTAAGCCTTCAAGCCCTGCGCTGGTATATTTTGAACATTGCTTTGCTCAGATTTTGATTTGTATATAGCCAGGGTTGTTACATTTTCTTGGCCTTGAGTAATAATATATATAAATTGGTTATTCAAGTGGCTTATTTCAATGACAGCATTAATTTTTAGTGAATGTATAGTATAATTTACATGTTCATGTATGTCTTGATTTTGTGCTTCTCTAAATACTTTTAGCAAAACTAATAATCTTATGCAATTTACAACTGAATAGTACTTCAATGTTCAATTATTACTGATAATTCTTGACCTTCGGCAGATTTCTGTAATATTGCTGCGCTACTTTAAAGTTTTTTGTCACTTTCCCCTCATATTGAACACCCAGAGATTGTGTATATCAAGTGTCAAGCATGAAACTATTATGCTTTGCATTTCTGATGCTCAACCATCATAATCAATTTGACGTGTGAGAAAGGGCTGTCAGGAATATCATTATGGAATTTTATGCTAAATCGTCGCTCATTCATCAATAGTAGTTTATGTAAGGTCTGTCTGAAATTCAGAATCAAATTTTTAGCGCAACCATCAGTGCAAACAAAGGCAGTAACGATATAAATGTCTTGTCTGAATTTCACAGCCAAATTTTATGCTTGACCATCAATATAGAAATCAATGTTAGTTGTTACAGGAAAAATATAGTTTTTGTTTATGTAAATTGATCTTTGTTCATAATGATGTATGTTGTGCATTTACTTCAAACACATGCCGTTATTGGATATGTATGTACATGACCATAAGCTGTACATGCTCAAGTCTGAATAAACTATTCTGTTCTGAGAAAACTGGGAATTATGCTTGTGCGTAAAGTGTTGTCCCAGATTAGCCTGTGCAGTCCGCACAGGCTTATCCGGGACGACACTTTCCGCCTAAACTGGATTTTCGCTAAGAAGAGACATCATTTAAACGAAAAATTCCAAAAAGCAGAAATTGTGGTCCCTGATTAGCCTGTGTGGACTGCACAACGTAGCTAATCTGGGATGACAATTTACGCACAAGCATTATGCCCAGTTTTCTCAGAACACGACACTAAACTATTCTGTTCTGTTCTGTTATACTCGGCTTGTTTTAATTTCAGGATCGCATTGTGTTCCACCGGCTGGAGCAGATCTGCTACTGCGTGGAGACGGGCGATTGGCCGTTCCCTCCGAAGATGAAGAACGCCCACATCCTGGGTATCGACTCCTCCGACGGAACCCCCACCCGCTCACTGACCCCTGTGACCCCTAAACTGGAGGAGGACGGTAGGCCAAGCAGCGTGGATCGGGCGTCGGAACGCTCGCTGGACAAGTCCAAGAAAGAACGGGACTTTGAGGTGCAAATCAGCGAGGTCTGTGTTGTGCATAGTTGTATTGGGATAGTGGTGATTGATCTGTTACGTTGTTATTGAGCCTCACTCTGTGAAAAGGGGGTTAAATGCATGTGCTTAAAGTGTCTTCCCAGATTTGCCTGTGTAGTCTGCACAGGCTATTCAGGGATTACACTTTCCACCTTTACTGAATTTTCGATAGGGGGAGACATAATTGAACCAAAAAATACCATGAAAGCGGAAAGTGTCGTCCCTGATAAGCCTGTGTAGACTGCACAGGCTTATCTGGGATGACACTTTACACACATGAATTAAACCCCCTTTTCTCATAGCGTGTATCCATATATGGTGAACTAAAGCACTATTATTATTGTCCTTTATATAGGAAGTTTATATCATTATGATGAAATTATATGTATGTTGGAACTTAATGTAGATTGAAGGAAATTTAGGTAGTTGAAATAGAAGTGATCACAAATTCAGTGTCTACATTTCTTACCTCATGGTTTTGTGTTATGTAAATATTTTGAAGGTAACATATTTCTCTGTTGATTTTTAGGGAGAGAATTTGAAGATGACATTCCTAAAGAAAGAAAAGCAAAGCAGGAGATCTATAGAGTCGAATGATGCAGAAAAAGGTTATAAGCTGCTCAGATCTTATCCATTATAATAATAAAACATATCCTTGACAGAAAAATATTTAACACACTCCCAAGGTTAGTATTTAGATTATATGTTTATACAGCTGTATATTTTAGTCACTCTGTTTGTTGTTTGTTTCGTCAGTCCATCAGTCTGGCTGCATAAGTTTGTGGAATGAACTTACTCCACATTTCTCAAGCCATTAAATTGACATTTGAATTTCATCATCACTGCAAATTGTACATTTGCAAGACACTTTGCAACCTCATTGAATCACACATTCAAGAGCTACTGGTATTTACCCTTGAACAGAGCGTATGATGCATTGTGGGTTTATAAGTCATGTATTTTTACAAAGCTCCAGTTTTATTTTCAATTTGCATTTGATTCACATCATGCAAAAATAGGTCTCATGCCATATGCAGCCAGCATATCTCGTGACCATCCTGGGCAATCGCCCATTCTTGTCAGGAGCTATCCTGTCTGCTTTAAAGTCATGCAAGGTTTCGTGGTCTCATACTAGGTCAGGGTAGCTCCTGACCTTATTACGCAGATGCGCAGGCTTGTCTGGAGCTACCCTGGCCACATATGGCATAAGACCCATTTTTGCATGATGCGGGTCATTTCATATCTATTGCAACACAATTGCAAATGTTTTGCTTTTTGCTTAAACAAGTAATTCGCAGTCTGTTCAGGTTTTATGCTGTTTGCTCCTCAACAGTACCTTAGAGTTTAAAAATGAAGCCTTCAAAGCTTGAATCTAGTAAGAAATATCTTTAATTTGATTTCCTAAGGGACTACAAATGTTTTAAAATCTGTATCTA
This sequence comes from Dreissena rostriformis, assembly GCA_007657795.1. Lineage (NCBI taxonomy): Eukaryota > Metazoa > Mollusca > Bivalvia > Myida > Dreissenidae > Dreissena > Dreissena rostriformis. The sequence continues at coordinate 367,755 of VMBQ01001173.1, read as the reverse complement.
AGAGGTAAAGGGTTTCTGTGGGTGATCATCATGAAACTTGGTAATAATGTTTATGGGCATAATAAATTGGCCTAGTTTTCAAACAAGCCGGATTGCATAAAGCACTTCTGAATTATGTCCCTTGAATAAAAAAGACATTTACCTTGTCAGCTCTCTAATTCTCTAATACATGAGACCATCATGAAACTTTGTTATAAAGTTTTTGGGCATATATATTCTCCAACAAGTTAAGATATCAACAATTGCCAACTTAAATGAATCATAAAATGCTCATATTTCTGTATCAGTGGCCCGTATCCAGGCCATTCTGGCGCAGAGCAAGGCCGTGTCCCAGGCAGCATCCAGCGACGACAGCCAGCAGGAGAGCCTCGTATCGTCAGCGTCGGCATCTCAGGTATCGTGGACCCCCTGGCTCACGTCCGCCCCCACCCCCCCTCCACCTCCACCAACCCTGTCTTCGCTACACGGTCTTCACTTCCCACAGGTCGGTGGGCGACGGGAACTGAAAAAGCATGGGCAGAAGTGCATGAATGGGCTCTGGGCTCTTTGCAGACTTGCCTGCTTAATTAATCCATGACTAAACAATTGAAGCATAGGCAAAAGTGCATAAATGGGGTCTTTGGTGACTTGCCTGCTTAATTAATCCATGACCAAACAATTGAAGCATAGGCAAAAGTGCATAAATGGGCTCTTTGGTGACTTGCCTGCTTAATTAATCAATGACCAAACAATTGAAGCATAGGCAAGAGTTCATGAATGGGCGTTTGATGACTTGCCTGCTTAAGTAATCCATGACCAAACAATTGAAACATAGGCAAAAGTGCATGATTGGGCGTTTGGTGACATGCCTGCTTAATTAATCCATGACTAAACAATTGAAGCATAGGCAAAAGTGCATGATTGGGCGTTTGGTGACTTGCCTGCTTAATTAATCCATGACCAAACAATTGAAGCATATGCACGAGTGCATGAATAGGGTGTTTGGTGCCTACCCTGTCCAATGTAATATAAATCCATGAATGAACAATCAGAGCATATGCAAGAGTGCATGAATAGGCTTTCTGGTGCATTGCCTGTAAAATGTATTTGTTAGTTCATGACGGAAAGAGTTATCGAAAGAGTTAATGTTAGTTTATGCCTAAATACTGCATAAAAGACTAACAATTGTAATATCTTAGCTACACAAAAGCATGAAAAGGAGTGCATGAATTCACTGCTTTCACTTGGTGCAGATTTATTTTGTGCCCATGAAAAAAAACAAAAACATAGCAAGACATAGTATAATTTAGCTTTCAGTCCAAAAGCTACTTGTTTCTAATTAAAGGTATTTTGATATCTTAAAACAAACATGATTAAATGGCTTGGCTTATAGGCAATTGGATAGAACTGCATTAAGTAATTTTGGTACACTTGTATGAAGTTTGAGTATTGCTGTTGTTAAGATACTGGTAATTGTTCACATTAAATTTCTGTGTTCCCTTGAGATCAATAAACCTACATTTACAAAGTTTATGATTATAATTTGAAACTCTTTGTAAAACTAATGTTATTTTGTTTTTTATGTCCACCAGTATATACTGGGGGACAAATTGATTTTGCCCTGTCTGTCTGTCTGTCTGTTGGTTTGTTGGTCTGTCTGTTTGCGCCAACTTTAACATTGGCCATAACTTTTGCAATATTGAAGATAGGAACTTGATATTTGGCATGCAGGTGTATCTCATGGAGCTGCACATTTTGAGTGGTGAAAGGTCAAGGTCAAGGTCATCCTTCAAGGTCAAAGGTCAAATTTATGGGTCAAAATCGCTCAAAAGTGGACATAGTGTTTCACAAACACATCTTGTTAAGTTAATAATTATACAGTTTAAATTTAATGTGCAGACAAAAACAAGTTCAGATGAACATAAAATGTAAACATCTAAAAAATGGCTTTAAAAAAGTGTCAACAACTATGTTCAAAATTTGTTTGAAATTGATAGCAATTTTTATTATATTTTCAGTTCCTGAACGGCAACGACTATCTTGTAAAAATCTTTTTATTGTTATGCTTTAAGCTTGTCCTTGTGAAATGCTAGGCAATTATTTTGAATTTATTTAAACGCTCAATTAAAAAAAACCGGGGCGTTTTATGGGAATATCTGCAACAGGTTGGCTGGCGGTGTCCAGGGGAAAAATATATGCTTAATAACTCAAACATTCAAATTCAGATCATCATAAAACTTGATAATAATGTTTATGGGCATAATAAATCTGCCTTGTTTGCAAACCAGCCAGATTGCATATAGCACTTCTGAATTATGTCCCTTGAATAAAAAAAGACATTTACCTTGTCTCTAATTCTCTTATACATGAGACCATCATGAAACTTTGTGATACTGTTTGTGGTCATATACTCACCACCAAGTTTGATAACCAGCCAATTTGCATGAATTATGGGCTTTGAATCTCCTCAATTTGCCAAATTAATGTTAAATGCTTTTTAATAAGTGGTTTCAGTTCAATAACTTCAGTTTTGCATTAATTAATCTTGATGAAATTTTAGATATAGTAAGTTTGAATAGAGACCTTGCTCGGGATTGAATGTTGGGCTCTTGTGGTCAAGGTCAATGTTAATTTTAAGTAGAAATATTTCCGCTCAGAAACTAAAGTGGGGATGGATGTTATGTGCTGACAAATTGTGTGTAAGTGGCTTAAACACAGACGTAGCTTGAGATTTGCACTTGTTTATTGTTGTCTCCATTATTTCCTGTGCCATCAAATTAACAAAAAAAATCTACATCTTTTACAGATCAATGTTATCCAGCCCTTTTAACGGGCGTATTTTTTGTATGCATGCTACAACTAGAGTGTTTTGGTATTGCTTCAAAGAAGTGGATTGCTTTGGTGCAAAGTACTTTTTCTGACTGAAGGGATGTTCGGTAATAATATTTTTTATAAAAATAAATGAGAATTTCAACTTATTAGTACTGATGAGTCATGGCAAAACTCTACTACATGGATGCTGATAACATGGTACACAACATAGTTTTGCGCTTACTCGAGACAGTTTCAATAAGCCTTAGGCTTTCGATGCAGTTGAGCTAAAATATTATTTTTTTTCAACTAAACGGGCTTAACGGGCATAAAGGTTGTGTTATTTCAATTATTCACTCCATGACAAATTTGCCTGTGATACACTTTCATGGCAGTTTTGTTTATGGAAAATGCTATTAGAACTGACGACTTGTTACTTAAATAAACTGCCAGTATCTTACTAAGAATGCAGTTGCAAGATCTAAAAATAATAATTCTTGATATTGTTAATTAACCCAATTGTCATTTTAAAACTTAGTCCCACACAATTTACATGGCGTACACCTGTACAAGTGAATCTGCGTTTTCATTCCTGTGATGAGTCGCCATGCTAATACCGAGTGTGAGATGCTAGTAGAGCTTCGGCTCCTAGCCGCACTGTGCGTTCAAACGGTCTCAGAAAATCTGAGGAGTGAAACGCTGAAAAAAAAATTATGCATACATTTTGACTTCCAAATAAGAGAGGCAAAGACAAAAATGTCTTAAAAAACAAAAAAGGCTTATAAACATTTTATTATCAAATGGTTTGTTATATCAACCACAGCGTTACACCTTAAATCAGTTTAAATAAAAAAAGATTCTCTTTATCTCTGCATTTGATTGAAAATCAAAAAATAAATATGTCTGCAGTACCAAAAGATGCATACCTTGTGATCGTTTTCATGCTTTTATTTTACTCTTTATAAATTATTTTGCAGTCATGGTACAACTTTTGCCTTGTGTGCTTTCTTTAGTTCCCACCCACCCATCTGAAATATTTTCACTAACTGTTATTTGCTGTTTTTAACTTTCCTTTCTTCAATTGTTTCATTGCATTCTACAATACCTCTCACCAGCTTTGCTATCCTAATTGTAATCACGTTTACAATTGTGTTATCGCTTGACATGCATTGGTTCTGTCAAGATATTTGTTATTTTGTGTAGCTTGTCTTGCCATTCGCTGGTTGTACAGATTGCTTGCCATATAATAACATTGGAGTTATGATTGTATGCATGTTATGCCACAACTATGCCATATAAGAACCTTCAACAATTATTTAATAATTGAATAAACTTTATTTGGCAAAACTAGTTCACGTTTGTGAACAATAAATATATCCATTTTATTAGTGCTCACTTTTATTTTGTACCCAAAAAAGAACAATTTGTTGAACAAAATTTGTTTAAGTGTTGAAAAGAAACTTAACTTTATTTTGCTACCATAAAGTAAATACCAGAAATAAAATTAATATTGGCATCAAGCTTTTGATTCTTTTATTTTGCTACCATAAAGTAAATACCAGAAATAAAATTAATATTGGCATCAAGCTTTTGATTCTTTTAATGTTTAATTTAGCACATTTTTTTTATACCTGTACCCTTCATACATGTCCGATTCTAAATTATTCACTGTTAATACCTGTATGCCATGGCAACCGTTAGCTGGCTATTTTACAGGGAGGAGGAGACAGTCCATTCTTGAATGGCAGCCATCTTACTGAGGAGGAAATGATGATGAACAGACACCTGGTAATGAATACTGTTAATGTTAATGTTAAGTGTATTTGAATTTCTGTGTAGATTTTTTTTTCATTCTCATGTTCAAAAAAAGTAAGAAAAAATTTAGCTGTTGTAATGATAATACCTTCTTACCTTATATCCAGATCGCAAAAACAAATTGAGATATTGTCATGCAACTATAATGAAAATGTGTTACATTAAAACTTAAATTGATATTGCAATAGGGTCTTGGTAATTGTTACTAAATATAGATAAATGGCTGCACCTCAATAACACTATGACAATTTGAACTATTGTATCACCCCGAGATGATATTAATATCACACACCTTTATAGAGATGTTATCATTTCATACACATGGATCAGCCTCATTCTAGGAAAAATGGGTTTAATGCATCTGTGTAAAGTGTCACCCCAGATAAGCCTGTGCAGTCCGCAGTCCACACAGGCTAATCAGGGACGACACTTTCCGTATTTATGGAATTTTGGGTTTAAATGAAGTATCTTCTAAACAAAAATCCAGTTAAAGCGGAAAGTGTTGTCCCTGATTAGCCTTAGAACTGCACAGGCTAATCTGGGGCGACACTTTACGCACATGCATTAAGCCCAGTTTTCTCAGAATGAGGCTCATACCATTGCAGTTGGAGCAGGGCCTGCTGTTCCAGAGGTCCGGTCGCCGTGGTCGCAAGCGCAAGGAGGAGAAGCTGGCAGAGATTGCCATGGCCGAGGCTCTGGCGCGTAGACAGACTGCCCGCGCACTGGCTGGCTTCGACAGTGGTAAGCATTGCGGTAGCAGCGCTTTTTTTCTTGATTTGGAGAAAAGGGCCTTGCCTGGGTATTTTTTTCGACAAAACTGAAAAAGGGGAAGACATTTTCCAAATTAAGCTTGAAATTTGGGGAAAACTGCATCTTTTTAAAGAAATTCTCTTATGGGAAGGGGCCTTTCTCTTTGGGGGAAAGGGCCCTTGCTAAAGAAGGAAAAAAAGCCCTGGGTAGGCAAGTTCTTAGTCTTTAGAATTTACATTTGCAACACTGCCGTTCTTGAATTGTTGGCCAGCCAGTTTGTGCGCATAAAAAGTTATTGGGGTGAACAACTTCCACATTTCTCAAGCAATTCAGTTGAAACTTAAAATATGTTCAAGAATTGTAAGACACTTCCCTTTTTTTATCCCCAGTGATCCCCATGTTCCGGAGTATATATGGGTGTATGTAGCTTACATGCAGACCAGACATGGGATAGCACAACCATTTGAATTCAATGTATTTTTAAAGCCTTGAAAACCTTTTTTTTCGTGCAATTCAATGTTTCTTGCAATATTTTAAACCTATGTTTAAATTTGTACAAGAATGCGGTAATGACATCAGGTCTATTGGTAGCCTGAACTTATCTTAGGTCTATGTCTGAGAATGAGTTGGTGAATATGGGCCCAGATTTATAGTGTCATTAAACCAAATAGTACAACACATAAAGTCGTACACTATAACTGGTTCCTGTTCTAGATTCATATTAACCAATGACCAATCTGTTTCGGTTCCAAGTGCCACAACAGTTTCGAAGCCCGTTTGGTAATATTGATTCAATTGCTAGGGGTGTGATTTCGCCTCCTTTCAGCTGATTTCCTCCTTTTTGATTTCAAACTTATTTTACAAAAAGTTATAAACTTTGCTTGATAATCACACAAATGAAGAGTTGAGTTAAACACTGTAAGGGGAAGGGCGTTTTCCTCCATTGAGGTGGTTCTCAAGAAACACCCCTGATTGCATATATACTGGTTCCTTTTGAATGTATACTGGTTCCCGTTCCAGATTCCCGAGTGCCAGTGATCAACCTTGAGGACGGTTCCCGGCTGTCCGGGGATGACGCTCCGTTGAAGCGGAACCTTGAGTCGTGGATGGAGAAGCACCCTGGATACATGGTGGACAGTCGGGGGGAGGAGCTGGAGGAGGGCGAAATTGTAATGGAATAGCTTCTGATATAGACTCATAGCCAGATGTGTCGCGTTCTGAGAAAACTGGGCATAATGCATGTGCGTAAAGTGTCGTCCCAGATTAGCCTGTGCAGTCCGCACAGGCTAATCAGGGACGACACTTTCCACTTTTATGACATTTTTCGTTTAAATGAAGTCTCTTCTTAGCAAAAATACAGGCTTATCTGGGACGACACTTTACGCACATGCATTATGCCCAGTTTTCTCAGAACGAAACTCATATTAGTAAATATTAAATTAAAAAGGTTTTTAAAGTTTCGATTACTTTCAGTACAACATAACAGATATTATGATAAGTTTTACACAGTGTAGTGTTTTTTCTAAACAAAGTGTAATGGTTGGCTTAATTTCTGTTTTAGTTATCTTCTGAATTTGGGGAGCGTAGAAAAGGACGCAAACCAAAGTTTGACCCCGCATTCCTTGAAGTTGAAAAGTTAACGGGCGAGGAAAATGTCTCTGTTATTAACCGTCTAACTGGCAAGAAGGTAGGTGTCCCATCTCTCAGAGAACAAAAGTTGTGTTATTATTTCTTATATTTGATTGGAATATTCGTATGGCCTGTTACATTTTGGTTATCTTCAAACAAATTTATGAAAAAGAAATTTCACACTGAGCAAAATCTTATATAATTCTATACATAAAAACAAGATTTTACATAATAACCAACATATTTTGAAAAAGGGTACATGTATTTTGAAATAGGGTATTTTGATAAACCTTTGTTTAGTAGCAAAACCATGAATGTGCAGTAAGGTGGTTTGAATCCTGATTTACGTTTAATAAGTGATATAAATCTTTTTGTATGTATTACACAACTTTTGAAAAAAAATCATGAAGGCAAAATTCACAAATTAAATACCATTAAATATCTTTCAGATAACTGGAGCAAAGGCCCCTCCGCTTCGCTTCTTAGCTGAGTGGTTGGAACAGAATCCCATGTGGGACGTGGACCCTAAATGGGCAGATCTAGTCAGGGCAAAGGTATGCACCTTGCTCATAGTATCTGAATTAAACATAAATTTCATGGCATCTGTCGCAATTAGTTATCATACTTTTGCCTGCTTGTAAAACAATGCAACACATGAAAAAAACATCATTTTGTCACATACATTTTAATGCCCCCAACGGGCGGCAAATTATGATATAGTTTTCGCACTGTCTGTCTGTCCGTCAGTCACACTTTTCGTGTCCGCTCTCTAATTCAAGTAGTTCTCATCTGATCTTCACCAAACTTGCTCAGAAGTTGTATCTAGATAATGTCTGGGCCAAGTTCGAACATGGGTCATGCTGGGCCAAAAACTAGCTCACGGGGTCACTTAGTGCGTTTCAAACATTCAGCATGGTGTCCGCTCTCTAATTCAAGTAGTTTTCATCCGATCTTCCCCAAACTTGGTAACAAGTTTTATCTAGATAATGTCTAGACCAAGTTTGAACGTGGGCCATGCAGGGCCAAAAACTAGGTCATGGGGTAAAAAACTAGGCCAGGGGGTCACTTAGTGCGTTTTAAACATTCAGCATGGTGTCCGCTCTCTATTTAAAGTAGTTTTCATCCGATCTTCTACAAACTTGGTTACAAGTTTTATCTAGATGATTTCTAGGCCAAGTTTGAACATGGGCCATGCCGGGCCAAAAACTAGGTCACGAAGTCACTTTGTGAGTTTTAAACATTCAGTATGGTGTCTGCTCTCTATTTCAAGTAGTTTTCATTCGATCTTCACCAAATTTGGTCAGAAGTTGTATCTAGATAATGTCTAGGGCAAGTTCGAACATGGGCCATGCCTGTCCAAAAAAATGGTCACGGGGTCACTTAGTGAGTTTTAAACATTCAGCATGGTGTCAGCTCTCAAATTCAAGTAGTTTTCATCCAATCTTCACCAAGTCTTGTTTGAAATATTTGATGAATTTAAGAGTTTGAGTATATACTTATAAGCAAGTTATTATTTGAAATAAATTTTGCGTTGCACATTTCAATTAATTGTCGCCATGGCGTAGTGGATATTGTGTCAGCCTAGCGACCAGGAGGTCATGGGATGGATCCCCACTCTGGGAGCGTTCTTTAGATATCCCCAAATGACACCAAGTACTGGTTCTACCCAGGAAATGGATTCTAGAGCGTTTCAATAAGCCTTAGGCTTTCGATGCAATCAAGCTTAAATAAATAGGTTAAAACTAATAAATTATCCTTCTTTCCCCAGGGCTCCCTGCCAAAGCAGCTGCTACCTCGCATAGTGACGCCATCCCGTCGTGGACGCAGGCCCCGGGACAGCCCGCTCCCTCATTCCATGATGGGCCTGTCTGACCCCCACCAGGCGGCCGCCCTCGCCGCGTCCATGGAGGCGGCACAGCTGGCCCAGCTCATGGCTGCGGGCTTTGGCAAGATGCCCATGCCGTTCGGCTCGATACCCGGTCTCGGCCTCAACCCGATGCTGGGACTGTCCGCCTTCGGTTTCGGTCTGCCCGGATCGCCCATGTCTGAATCGCCCTCTTCGTCTAAATCTGACTCAAACAGAAAAGATAAAGAGTCCTCAAGGGCCTCTGGTAGCAAAGACGAGAAGGATAAGACGAAAGAGGAAGATAAAAGTGCTAGCCCTCACCCCTCATTCCAGATGATGTTCAATCCTTTGTTGTACAACCCCGCCCTCCTTGCGGCCCATGGTATCAACTTCCCCCTGCCAACTAGTCTAGCCGGTCTGGATCCCAGCCTTCTCAATGGCCACAGCCCGGGGGGCAAGGAGGAGACGAGAACCAGCCGCAGTGACCATCACGGTAGCAGTAGCCACAAGCCTCGCAACAAGTCTGGTCATGGGGATCAAAATATTGCCGAAGATCTCAGCATTAAGAGCAAAAGCAAACCGCTGGTGGAGAACACCACCGAGGCTCACAGTAGCAGTAAGCCCAAAGTCAGTAGGGACGTCAGTTTTGACAATGACGATATGCCTTGTGATCTCTCTATGAAGCCGAAATCGAAGGAGGACAAGTCGAAGCAAAAGATCTGCAATTCCGATAAGCTGAGTCGCATTGTGGACACCCTGAAGTTCAGGGTGAATAAAATGGACGAAACAACGTCTTCCAAGGTGCCAGACGATGAGATGAAAAAGAGCAGTCTCGACATGGCTCTGAACTTGAAAAGCAAACACCAGGACTCCTCGCATAAAGAAAGGGAGGAGGGGAGACCAAGCTCTTCCTCTAAGAAGGATGTTCTGAATTCATCACCTCACAAATCTTCATCATCGTCATCGGGGAACTCAAATCATACCTCAAAGGAGCCTGCTGTGCCAAGAATCGTTCAAGAGTTGCTGGCCGCAAAACAGCAACGAGAGGAGGAGGAACGAATGGCGATCGAGGAGCGATTGGCGATCGAGGAACGATTGGCTGTTAAGAAACAGATGAAATTGTTAAAGGCATCTGCTGCTGCAGCGTCTCGTAGTGCGAAGGAGAAAGGTGCAAATGGGGAGGCAGAGGATTCAGAGGTGTCATAGAGGGGGAGGGGCTAAGAGTTAATGGATTCAGAGGTGTCAAAATGGGGGAGGGGCTTAGAGTAAATGAATTCAGAGGTGTCATAGAGGGGGTGGGGCTAAGAGTTAACTGATTCAGAGCCGTTTGAGACGGGGGAGTTAATGGATTCATAGAGGGTCTTATAGTTGATGAATTCAGAGGTGTCTGAGATGGGGGAGGGGCTTAGAGTTTATGGTGGACTTCTTGTGGTCAGTATTGAGTTGAAACTGTGAACCTGTGGTGAGGTTTTGGAACTGCTTATATTTTGTAAAAAAATGTGTTCGATTTGGACTGCTGTTGGTTGTGAAGATTTTTGTACATGATAGATATAAATGTGAATATTTATTGGAGCAAGTTGGGCGTGAATGAGTTGTACATTGTGGTGTGACTTGGGTGTCCGAAGTCCCAGCACGCTTGGCCTGTGTATGCAATTTGGTTTTGTGTGCTGTTGCTGCTGCTGCTGAATTCTGTGTAAAAATTGCATTCACAGTGCCTGCGTGTGGGCCTCGACACATCGTGGAGCATTTGGCTGTATGTAACCTATGTTGTATGCATGTTATACTGTAGATCTGTTTCTTTTTTGTGTCCGTCATTACCACAGAAATACACTTGTAAATACAGGAGTGCAGTACTGGTCAGCTTCATTATTATGATATTATTCTCTGTTGTTATCAGAGTGCTTGCACTGATCATCAGGTTTTACATTATTTGTGTCTTGTTGTGAGAAAACTGGGAATAATGCTTGTGCGTAAATTGTCATCCCAGATTAGCCTGTACAGTCAGCACAGGCTAATCAGGGACGACAATTTCCGCTTTTATGGAATTTTTCGTTTAAATGATGTCTCTTCTTAGGGAAAATCCAGTTAAGGCGGAAAGTGTCGTCCCGGATTAGCCTGTGCAGACTGCACAGGCTTATCTGGGATGACACTTTACGCACATGCATTATGCCCAGTTTTCTCAGAACACCACACATTTCTTCTTGGTTTAGGATGCCCTAGTCAGCTTGTCATGAAGAATCGTAAGCTCTCTTAATGAATTGTGAATTTTAACTCATGAATGAAATCTAATTTTGCATGAATGCAAATGTATTTATGAGGTGACATTCAGTATTAATGATTTTTTTATCAGAAATAACCTGTTCATTTTTTGTTTTTCAGTCGAAATTGTCTTGAAATTCAATAGAACATTGGCCCGCAAGAGTGGTTATATTTTACTTTTCAGTTGAATACTAAAGAACTAGTTAATGATGCAATAACTGTAAAGATATTTTCCAAAGAATGTATTCCAGTTATTATTTCTGGATAACCCATTCATCTTAAAATCATGGAAAAACTTGGTACATTCGTTCAGTTTTTTTTATAGTATTTATTTGTTTGTGAAATTTGCTTGATGTATTAAAATTGTGAAGATGTGGTTCTTTACTTGAAATACTTACCGAATAAATTCCATAGCAATGACAACAAAATGTTTAAATTGTATGAAACTTGCTGCTCAGGGAAGTTAATAGTATATGTAGCATGTATTTATGATGTTGTGATGAGCATTGTAAAATAAATGTATTTTCTTAGTCGCCAAATATATAATACCTTTTTTAACACTTACGTAATATTGTATTGTTTTTCATAAATTGAAATGATTTTCAATGAAAATAACACATTGACAACAAGATTGAATTTTTCATTTCGTGAACTAATAAAATTGTACGTTTTTGACGTTATTGATTTTTTTACGAAAACAAGGAGAACAAAACAAGTAATAAGATTGATCAGATGTAGTAGTACTTTTCATTTATTTCAGTATTTTTGCTTTTTCTATGAACATTTTTTTCACAGTGTTTGTAGAAATAAATGAACATAATTTGATTAATAAAATAGAAATGTGATGTCTGGTTGTTTTCTTATTCTTGAAAGTATGATGGGAAGTCATAAAGTTCCGAACAACTTGCATATAGGTCACTTAATGCCCACTCTTGTTTTGTGGGGGGTATTTGGAGGGCATATATGAAGATTTGCCCATGTCCTTCTGTCTGATTTTGTGTTGCGTTTAATTAAAAAATTGTTAAAGCTGGGGTGATAACTTTGTAAGTATATTCATTTGAATGCAAACATTGCTTGCCTTCTGGGTATTTCTGCGAGTGTTAATTTTGTCATAGGCAGAGTTATGGCTTTTTGTTTTCAAATTAAAAGCATTTTAGGACTTTCATTGCATATAACTTGAAAAGGAATTTTGCTAGTGATGAAAACCTTACAAACATATCACCATATCGTCCCCTCCCCGCAGAAATGGCACACCTCAATATTTACAAGTTTTCAGGAGAAGGAAAAAACTTTTTTAAATTACAGAATGAAGCTTAAACTTTGCATTATGACTTTTTAGATATCCTTACATGTGTCATAATGTTTTAAGTGACGTGTGACTGTTTCTGTAGTCAATATGAGAAAATTGTCTAACTCGAGCTTTAAGCTTGAGTAAGACAATGTTCTCATATTTTTTTGACTTAATTGTTTACATTTAGTTAGGAAATTTTCGCACACATTTTGTCCAACCAATCAAACTTAGCCAAATGATAAAATGGGTATAACTTTGTAAGCCGATTGGATAGGACCTTGGAATTCTTTGTGGGAGAAGCGGGCCGTTTTCACCATTGCGAAAATGTCAAAAACCCGTTTTCGTGCCAAAACTGAGATAGGCCATTTTCGCGGGGAGTGGACGATATGAACTTGTGTGTCTAGTCAGGCTAGATATTTTGGTGCCGTTTGTTCTGACAGAGGAGCTTCTATGAATTGTATTAAGATAATGTATATTGCTTGAAATATGATCTCTTTATCAGCGTGTCAATTTGTTCTCATTGGTATTGTGGTGCACTTATTTCAACATTAACTCTTTCAGTGCTGGAACAGAATTTTGAAGGCCTTTGCAAACAGTTTGGATCCAGATGAGACGCCACAGAACGTGGCGTCTCATCAGGATCCAAACTGTTTGCTATTCTGATAGTATTCTTTGAAAAAAATCAAAGAAAATGCTAATTTTAGAATTTCAGCAGACAACATTTTAGCAGACGACAAATTTCCCAGCATGCAAAGGGTTAATGTGTTACTAGTGGCATGTGGGGGCATCTGTTTCCTATGGGAATGTCTAGTTTATCATGCTCAAGATTTATATGACCAGAGAGTTAAACTTTTATCTATATATTTCATCATTCCTATACATGCAATTGTGACAAAAATACTTATTTGTTCACAAATATTTTGTCACTAATTTCAGTTTTCTGAGGTTTTCTTGTAGGCTTCTCAGGGCCTTAGTCTCCCTGTGTGACAATAATCAGATACATTTCACTTTGATGTAAAAATGTATGTATTGTGTTAGTTGTCCAAACCAATAAATTAGGCATTTAGAAACATTTTAATTCCCCTACTTAGTGGGCAGCATTAGCAAAATGAAATTTGTCTGTTGATATGTATGAATCTCCGTCAGTAAAACCCTGAAATATTGCCTGGAAATTTGAATATAACTGCATCATTTATCAGGCGATTTTTAAATAAGTTGCCACAGGAGTTGAGATTATTGAGTGAAGATATTGCATGCAACACCCTAGACTAGGTCAAGGTCGCATTTGGAGGTCAATGGTCAAGTATAATTTAACTACTTGTTTGGACTGTCATTTATACAGCTGTAATTCCATCATTTGTTATGCTAATTTTTCTTCAAAAATTAAACAATTTTTAAATAGAATATGCAAATAATTGTCACAAGTAACACCTGCATTCATAGCTTAAATATCATGGCCACGTGTAAAAGTCTAAACGATTTCAATAATTTGCTGGCAATGATCAGCATGTGGAGATGATGCGTTGCATGGAAACCATAGTCTGTTTCAGCTTTAAACCTTAAGTGTAACCTTCGAGCCGTTTTGAAATTATGAAGTTGACAGTCCAAACATCATTGGACAGACACACATTTGCACGCACATACACAAAACTGCCATAGTGACAGCTGTCCCCACACCAAACTGCAATTGTGGCAGCTGTGTTTCTCGTTTTCAAGTTATTACCGGTAAGTATTTGTTTTGTGCTCTTTTTTATAAACACTTATTCTGATACATACATTACAATGCCAAGTACAAATGTGCAATAAAATGCCAGTAATAATAGTTACAACAAGGCCTGTCACCATAGGATGACATATGCCCCCTTTTATCACATTTTTCTAAACCTAAACGCAAAGTGTTTTTCCACATTTTTCGAAACCTAAACGCAAAGTGTGACGGAATTTCAGATGGACAGACAGACTGACAGACAGTGCGATCACTATATGCCCACCTTCAGGGGCATACAAATATTAACGAAAATCTTATTCAGTTATATTAAATTACATTTTCATATACCACTTCTATATGACAGTATAGTTATTTCATGGATGCGCTGTGAACAGTCAAAACTGTTGTCCCAAGGTATCAGGGATGACTTTGGAACTGTTGCCCAAAGCCGATGTCACCCCTGATACCGAGAGAGAACAGTTTTAAGTGTTCACCAAGCATCCACGAAATAACTTTTATTACCTGATCAAATTTCAAACATAGTGGTAGTCTGCACGAGCGGGGCAACAGTTCAAACTATTGACCTGTCAACAGTTCAAAATATTCAACGGAAACAGTTTAAAATATTGCAACATTACTTTTTCGACAAGGAAATAGCAAAAAATAATTAATTATCATTTATATAAGGCATCAGGTAATAATTATTATTATATTATAACAAACATTACCATATGAAGCAACTGTTGATTCTGAAGCAGAATAAAGCAGTTAAAACAAAATAAACTTTCAATGATTTATTTAATTTTCAGAGTTTTACCACAGTTTTCAATTAAGATCTTTAGTTCAATTTTTTTAGACCCAAGTACATAAATTATGGTAGCTTTATCTGACTTGGCCAACACCGAATCGATAAACAAATAATTTCTTTAGATCATAAAGATGGGTCTTGTAGCATATAATGTCTGCAGTGTCAGTTTGGCCAGCGTATTTGAGTATCCGTGTCAACAAAGTCCTCCGCTGCCCAGTATGGTAGCCTGGTGCTGTATTCCCAATCAGGGCCCTGAAATAGTAGTGACATATGAGCCATGCGTTGGGGAAAAAGGGCTTAATGCATGTGGGTAAAGCGTCATCCCAGATTAGTCTGTGCGATCCTGGACAACACTTTCCGCTTTTATGGTATTTTTTTGTTTTAACTTTTTTAAGGAAGTCTTTTCTTAGGGATATTAAGTTTAGTTGGAAAGTGTTGTCCCTGATTAGCCTGTGTGGACTACACAGGCTCATCTGGGATTACACTACACAAGTGCATTAAACCCCACTTTCCCAGAGCGAGGCTCATATATTCTGGAGTAAATCCACCAAGATTATCTCAAGATGAGACATTTAAAGGCCAAATATTTCAACATGCAAGTTAGTATTTCAACATGCAAGTTAGCAAATCATGTGGGAAGAAACATACTTGGAAACCGGATTGATCAGTGTCAGGTGCTGTACAATCATTCACAATTCATGGAATGTGAGTGTCTTAATTTTGAATATACACTGGATATAGAAGCATTTTCTATAGAACTAATCAATGTTAAATATTAAATTCATCAATCTAAATCAAAAGCTGTCGCTATGAATCCATATTTGGTAAATAGCCATCCGAGAAAATGTAAAAATGGACGTCATTAGAGAAATAACATGTATGCAATTCTCAAAACACCTTAATAACAAGGCTTTCAAATAATTTTTTTGTGTACAGGCAAAGATCTAAAGAACAAACAAACCGTTGACCAAGCTGATATAAGTCACAAACAGAAAAATTAAGAATACTACGTGTTAAACCAATTCCATGTTTCAATTTCAAGAGTGTAAATTCTTTGCTGAAATTCTAGTGATTATACAGAACCATTAGCAGAAAATAAAATGCATGAATTCCGACATACCGTGTATTTGACTGCGTGCAGGTAGATAATCAGCTGATCGGGTGTGGGGTCATGATATTCGTTCCTGCACGCTTTGCAATAGCGGTCAACAGTTAATTTGGTCGGATCGAATGCAGGTTTCTCTTTTTTGACATCACACTCGGGTCTTACTTTTTCACACAACTGATCATATGTATCAACCTCTTTACTTATTGAGTCTGCAGAGGTGCTCTGATCAAGTTTGAGTTTCTTTGACTGGCTCTCCAATGTTTCACAAGCATCTTCTGCTACAGTATCAGCATTACTCGGACCATGTTCCAGATTTGGTTCAGTTTCTTTTGTACAGCATTCATCTATTTTATCATCATCAGTGCATTCGTCTGTCCTGTTTTTGTTTAGCTTAGGTGATCTTTCAAAATTAACTTTATCAACTGAATCAGCTACATTTTCTTTCATTTTCATTTCATTACATGCTTCTTCATTAGCTGAACTATCACATTTCTGACTGATTTCCACGTTTCCATCCTTCCCAGCATCATTCTCATTTTCCGATGGTTCTTTTACCAACGACGAAGATGATGACAATGACGACAATGGCCCCTCTGCTGATAACAAGTTAGAAGGTGCCGGTTTGAGCCCGTCCTCTCCGAATCGGGAGATGTAATAAGGGTTGTCTCCCTTTACCCAGGCCCCAATGTTACTGGTTTCCATGGTTATCTTCTCCATCTGACAATTCAACAAATCAGAAGATACTATTTGTCAAATTTGATTTTTTTGTCAGACATATTTTACAATTTCAAAAAAGTTAGTCTTTTTCAAAATAAAATCTTTTTATAAATATATAATGGTCATTTTATAAATTGTTGGCATATCTGTTGTACTAGTCTCAAAAACATAATATGTAAGAAAATATCCTTCGATTTCATACACTTACAGATATGATTCATATAATAACATAAAATGGTTATCAATACATTTTTGTATTACAGAAGAATTTACAGGAATCATGTTCTGAAATACAAATGACAACAACAAGGCCTGTCACCATAGGATGACATATGCCACCTTTTTCCACATTTTCTAATCCTAAACGCAAAGTGTTTTTCCACATTTTTCGAAACCTAAACGCAAAGTGTGACGGAATTTCAGACGGAGGGACAGACGGACAGTGCAATCAATATATGCCCACCTTCAGGGGCATACAAAAATTATTAAAAGCCAGTCTGAAACTAATCGTGCAGCTTACACATGTGAATAGAATTTTATATTTTGTGTTTGTTCCTTAAACTAGACCAGTACCTCTTCCAAACTATTTTCCATCACTCCTCCCTTTCCTTTGCTTGGTCCAAAAGCTGTGTTGTTATATAGGGGGTCATTTAGTATTGGGTACCCTGTAGATGATAAAAATAGGCTATAATTTTTCAACTTCTGATAATTTTGAAAGTATTGGGACAACTCAGTCTGAAAACTGACGTGTTGCGGCCATATTTGGTGAGGTTCAGAATGGCCAAGGGATCTGGGAATGAGTTCAAAAAATATGTTAACTTTGTCTTCATAAATTTTATGAAATAGAAACGTATTCAAAAGTAAAATACTACTAATTTGTGATCAGATATGAAAAACTAGTTGTTTATTCTTACTTGAAATAATTAACTAATACAAATTGCAAAATACAAGGATTAGATTTATAATTTAAAAATTATGTTTCTAGAGTTGAGAATTTATGCAATAACATAATGAAAACAATAAGTGTATTTAACAATTTGTTAAAGATTAATATCTATCGAGGTCCTGTACTAGTAGAAGCATCATAAGTCTTTGCAAGATAAATACATATATTACCAGAATGATGTCCAATATCATCAATCAAGTACAAATTAATGAAGATCTAAATTAGTAACAACCAGGCTTAGAAACCATACATACTAATTTAAGAATTTAATTTACCCAGATACTGCAGGTGGACTCGTATCTGATGTGTCCGACCAGTATGGGGAATACCTGCAAGGAACAAACCAAAATATATGAGCCTCACTCTGGGAAAATGGGGTTTAATGCATGTGCATAAAGTGTCGTCCTATATAAGACTGGAGGACTGCACAGGCTTATCAGGAACAACACTTTCCACTTTTATCGAATTTTTTATTTCAAGGAAGTCTCTTTATTGCGAAAATCCAATTAAGGCGGAAAGTGTCATCCCTGATAAGCCTGGGAGGACTGCACAGGCTAATCTAGGATGACACTTAACGCACATTAATTTAACCCTGTTTTCCCAGGGTGAGGCTCATATCTACATGTTATGCCCTTTTAATATTACAGACAATAGTATACTGCCAAGACAAATGCAATACAGATTACTGTATCACCATGTAAAACTTCTACTTTTTATGCTCGCTAAATGGGAGGAGCATATAATGGCCCAAATTTGAAAACATAAATGCAGGATAGGCTAGACAGCACAAACTGTCACATTATTCCGCTCCAATGTCACTCAGGTCATTGTAATTGTTCTGTTCCGTTGATCTTCCAAGAGATATTGGCTCAATTTTTTGTTCCCATGCTTTCAATTTACCCATACATTGACAAAGCGCATAATCAGGGAGAATCCAACCGTTTAACAGATATTTTAATTGAGCAGTTAACATTCACATTGCAGCATTTAGGATTTTGCTGTTTGACGTTGATGCCTTGCATAAAACTGTTTACATGACACAGTGTTTTCCATAGAATGACCTGAAGAATGAAATAGCTTTAGGTCAATTATTGCACAATGCATGTGTATACCATAATTAGTAATAACTTAATTGATAGTATTTTGATTAGTATTTTAAAATCCCAAATTGTTTTCAAGAAACTATATCAGAAATCTGTACATGTGACTACTGCATACATTTTACGACACTGGATGTGCCGTTGTAGCTAAGGCGAGTGAAAGTGGTTTTGCTCTCTTTGCCGTTTGGAATAACACCCTGCATGGACAAACGTCGCGAAAGGATTTCCAAAGGCTCTGTGCATACAACTTCACCACTGGAACGGAGAAAATTACAAATAGCTTGGAAATTTATCCATACAATAACCATTATACATTAGTTCTAGTGAATTCATCCATTTAGAATCCAATTTTTAAACTAGAGCTTTGTCACAGACGTGAGGTATACCCCCACATGCTGCATTGACACAGAATATTTTGCATGCTGTCTTCACAAAACAAGAGCAGCTAATTTATGGTGATTTTTAAGAATTATTATGCCATTATCATTTATGGCCATTTGGGCCTTTGAACTCTTGAATTCTTTCGCATGACACGCTGTCCAATGACTGTGAACAAAATTAATGTACAAAGTGATTTTAAAATCTCACAATGAATGACAAAGTTATGGCCTGGACAAGCTGATATATGGCCATTTTTGACCTTTGAAATCAAAGTGTGACCTTGACCTTGGAGATATCGACGTAATTTACGCACGACACACCGTCCAATAATGGTGAACAAATGTGCCAAATGATTTTAAAATCTCACAATGAACGACATAGTTATGGCCTGGACAAGCTTATTTATGGACATTTTTTACCTTTGAACTCAAAGTGTGACCTTGACCTTGGAGATATCGACATAATTCTTTCGCACGACACACCGTCCAATGATGGTGAACAAATGAGCCAAATGATTTCAAAATCTCACAATGAACGACATAGTTATGGCCCGGACAAGCTCATTTATGGCCATNAATTTTCGTAAAACGGTCTAAATTTACGATTGAAAAACAAAAACACGAACAAAATAAGTGATTTATTTTTCTTTAATTACGGATTATTAATGACAGCAACATACATCTCTTGAAAAAAACATCAGCGATAAAGGCGCGAACGAATTCGCTAAATGGGCGGCGATGTTCCAAGTGTGAATTAAAAGCGTTTATGGGTTTGCCCGTGACACCACATGTCTGCACATGTGTAGATACCGAAATTAAGATAAGATATCACGCGTCACCTTTAAATAACATGTTAAATGACAATCAAGACCTTATTCATGCCAGGGACCTACACAAATAGGTCCATGTCCATGCTGTGTTTTATTACTCTTAAACGAATGCAGATGAACCTTATTTCTACTAATTACGTAATTTATATTTAAAAAAAAAACACGAACTATTATATGGTTGTCAGATCGATAACAGAAACTCTTTAAATCCTCAAATATATTCGATAAAACCGTCTCGCTTCCTTGTTTTGCGTAGGGACCTATACAAACATATATAGGTCCATGTTTATTTCTTCAGTACCGTTTTGGAGGCGAGCGAGAGAATTCAGGGGCGGGTAATCCGGGAGGTATCGATTTCTGGGATTGTCTATTATAAGGTGCATACCAAATTATGACAGCTTGCATTGCATAAGCCATTGTGAATCACGAATTACTACGTCGTGAGAACCAGTCGCTTTCTCATGGAAACGACACAAATAAAACTGCAGATGCCACATCTGAGTCAACGATAACATTAAATTGTTTACCATCGTTTCATAATCTTGACAGCAGTCGAGATAAAACGGTTTACTGCCAAGTATTCATTACACATAGCTGAGTAACCAGGCAAATTGAACTGCAACCATTAACATCAAACGGAATGTGGATACTGCACAATACATTTGCGCTATATAAATGTAATTGTACCTGTACTATAAAACCGCGGGAATAATATTGTATGTATTGGCACAATTTGAACGTTTATCAAAAAGTCAATCCACAATTTGCTATTTATAACTAGAAACATTTCAATAAACTTCTGCTATTGCAGCCGTATGGCAGTCTAAGCAAGTTATTTCCACAAAAGTCATTTCCACAAAATTACAATAGATCAAAACTACTTTCTTATCGAAGGAATGGTAGATGGCAGTTTGGCAATGCATTTAGGATAGGACTTTCTATCTCTCATTTGAGTATTGTAAATTAATTATGCATCGATTATGCATTTATTATGCATTGATTATGTGTTCGTGAAGTGTTTTTGGAATTTGTCTTAGATGCTCTTTCAATTCTAAAGAGCTGTCTTTATTTTGTGAATATTGGCAATTTAGCATAATGTATACAGTCTATTATAGGTTACAACAGGTATGACAGCCCCATTTCATGAAATATATAGATGATAAATGCTCCTTTCAGTTTCATGTGCATTTTAATTGGAGGGTATTCATTAGACATACTTTTGTATTTAAAGATAATTGAAGGTAAATGAAATTATGGACCAAACAACTGCATGAATTATTAACCCAGCCATGCACAAAATGTGCGTATTTTCTTATGAGATTGAATATTGTTGTCTCAAATGTATGGCAGGCGAGAAACAACGCTAGACACAACATGTCGATGATTGATTGAACCTCCAGATAATTAACCTAAAGATGAAGGATGGGCTATTGGTAGTATCAGTCCACAGACCAATTTTTTGCACGCAAATATGAAATGCGATACTCTCGCAAAAAGGTTCAACATGAGGCCATAACATGTTGTTCCTCACGGTACATTCACAGGTTTAACACATTGAGACCACGGCGCTTGTCAGCTCTTGTCTGTGTTATGATACTTTTGTTTTTCTGTCTATTTTTAATATACCAAGCCAATAATGTTGTAAATCTTTATTGCCACATTTTATAGGAAAAGCTGCTGAATGCAGAACCTTTGCCATCTGTTACTGGCACATTTTGGGCTGTTACCTTTTCTTTTCTTCAATTTAATGACGAGAGTGAAATACATTCTTTTTAATATAAAATGTGATATTATGTCCGGTTTTCCCTGAGCAGTGTTTCTCAAACAACATTTTATTAAAAATGTTGTATGAAATTGTTTGTATACAAATGCTTGTTTGGATTAAAAAAATGTTTAAACTAAGCACCGCTCCGTATTTGCTAAAACAATAATGTTCAGGTAAATTTCGAGTGCTGTTGAGTCCACTGTTCTAGGTCAATATGTTTCTGCCTTTTATAATTGATTGCAAACTGTCTTCCGAAAGATAATGTGTTTTCTTCTGTTGAACCCGCGCTATTGTAGATTGCTGACTTCAAAAATCATAGAAACAATCAGACGGTAAGACCACTTGAAATTGGCTTATTTCCATAAATAAAGAGCCTTGATTGTGGCATACCTCCTGCTTGTGCAGATGATGTTTCACTTTGTTTAGATATACATTTAGCCGGTCGAGTCATATGCACCTGAAATTGCATTAAACTGAATCATGAAG
Source organism: Dreissena rostriformis (assembly GCA_007657795.1). Lineage (NCBI taxonomy): Eukaryota > Metazoa > Mollusca > Bivalvia > Myida > Dreissenidae > Dreissena > Dreissena rostriformis. The sequence continues at coordinate 345,527 of VMBQ01001173.1, read as the reverse complement.
TTTGTTCTTATCTAAGGCTAACGGGGCATATCGAAGATATTTTCTATTACAAATAGACATTAAGACATGTACATACATATACTTCAAATAATAAAGAGTCCCTCTGTTCATGCAGTAACACAAATATCGTATAGAAAAATAAAATGCCAAACACTATTTTTAGAAACAGGCTCCACATAGGATTCGAGATCGCGCACTTCAGTGATGGTTTAACTTACCTTAAGTCATGCTATCAATATTTCGCATGCACACTAAGGAACTTCATGTATATTGCATTTAAGACTTACGATTTTAAAGACCTAGGGCTAACAAGAGATCCTTTCCCCTACCCAAGGGTGAACTTGTGGGACTATGATTTCATGATTTTATGAAAGTAGAAGACCTAAGAATTTTAGCGCAATGAAGGTTGGTAAGTATATGGTCTAGGTCATAATTTATATATGATCAAAATTGTTGAATGTTGTAATCATAATTTGCTATTAATAACAGAATAAACTGTAAGTTATGAATTAAGAGTATTTGTTTTGTTTTCAAGTACAATTATGTGATATACGGTTATTTATACACGGTAAGAGTTGTTTTTTATAGTTTTATCATATTATGCAAACTGAATAAACTGTAAGTTGTGAAATAAAACTGCGTTTATTCCGATTTTAGGTAATATATGTCGTTGTGAATTCTACGAGCTGTTAAGTAGTGAACATTAAAGGTGACTTAAATTTGATTTTAGCAGCAGTTAAAATGTTGCGAAAGCACAACCTGGCCTATGATCACACAATTATCCGACACAAATACCCAACATGACTTAAGGTTTTGTATTCAAACTATTGAATCGAAACGTCGTCATGCTTTTCTGCATGGGATACATTTGGCCGAACTTGCACTGGAATGATATAGATCTACACCGTTCATCCGGGGGGGGGATGGCTGCAAACAAAGCTAACCAATTAAAAATACTTTTGAAATCAAATACTGTATTAACTATACTTATCGGATGGGTCAGTGTTGTATCTACGGAATGGATTGTTTTTTCCGATGCTGTTGAGATCCGGATTACAACTTTTCATTGATAACCAGTGCATTTGTTTTGCTCACAAAGTTCTCAATGTTGGCTTTTGTGATATGCGTATGTTGTCGTGCGGCGTCGTCAACATTTTTTTTAATTCGGTCTTGACGAACTTGGACGGACTGTGTATACATGTATTGACAATATCTAGGCCATGTTCGCATTTTGACCAGGCGTATCTGCAAACTATCTTACATGGTAAAATCTTTTGAAAACCTTGTTACCGCTCTAGAAGCCTCTTTTATGACTCAAACTTGATAAAACTTGGTCAGATTGTTTATCTTGGCAATATCTAGGTCATGTTAAAGTCTGGGTCACATGCGCACAAAAACTAGGTTACCAGGTGAAATCGTTGAAAAACCTGGTTACCACTCTCGAAACCACATTTAAGACTCAGTAGTGATGCAATTTGGTCAGAATTACTTTTGAAAACCTTGAATATACTTTCAATTACACTGCAAAAACTTTAGAAAATCTTGCAAATACTACAGAAAACACTGCAAATACTTTAGAAAACCTTGCATATACTACAGAAAACACTGCAAATACTTTAGAAAACCTTGCATATACTTTGGAAAACACTGCACATACTTTTGAAAATTCTGCAAATATTTAAGAAAACGCTGCACAATCTTGAAAAAAACAACAACACTGTAAATACTTAAGAAAAAAAACCTTCAACTACTTTAGAAAACTGCAATTATTTAAGAATTTAAGAAAACATTGCAAAAACTATAGAAAAAGCTGCAAATACGTAAGAAAACACTGCGAATACTTTAGAAAAAAAAATGCAAATACTTAAGAAAACTCGGCAAACTCTTTAGAAAACATTGCTAATATTTCAGAAAACACTACACATACTTTATTAAAACACTATAAATACTTAATACTTAAGAAAACATTGCAAATACATTGGAAAAAAGTCAATACTCTAGTAAACACTGAAAAGACTTCAAAAAAAAAACACTGCAAATAATTTTGAAAGCACTCCAAAAACTAAAAATAAAACACCCGCAAATTACTTTTGATATATATCTAGTTTAGCGAAAAAACATAGCAGACAGAGCAGTTGCTAACTAGCTCAACGAAATAAAGGCAGTAGAGTTAGTTGTTTTTAATTTTTTTTAACTTAATTCGTTTACTTATAATAGGCATTATTTTCAAATACGATTTCTCAACAACGTGTTTCATCGGTGGGTAATTACCGTGGCACAAATGTGACAATTATTGATGTCGTAATCATGTTATAGGAACTCCCACGACTTAGTAATTCGTAAGGACAAACTAACAAACTCTGGGGAATGACATAATATGTTGTGATAATGACAGAGCTTACACGGAATGACTAAAGTTGTGGTAACGATGTATCTAACTCGTGGAAATGACTTGGTAATTTGTTTTAAACGACGTATTTACTTACTCGTGGGAACGAGATAATTTAATAGTAGTAACGAAATAATCAACATACAGGAATTCACGTATTAAAAAAACAACATTCAATTAAAAGGTGCATACCAATTTTGACAGCCTGCCTTGCATAAGCCATTGCGAATCATGAATTACTAAGTCGTGAGAACCTGTTGCTTTCTCGTGGAAACGACTAAAATAAAAATGTAAATGCCACATTGGAGTAAATATTTATATGCCAATATATTTCTTGACTGATAGTTCTATGCAAGGCTATTATCAACGATAAAATTGTATTGCTTTCAATCATTTTATAGTCTTGGCAGCAGACGAGATTAAAAGGTTTTCTGCCAAGTATGCATAACAAATAGCTGAATAACGAGGCAAATTCTAATGCAACCAGTAACATAAAAGCGAATATGATTACTTCAAAATAAATTTGCGCTATATAAATGTAATTGTACCTGTATTTTATAAAACCGCGGGGATAACATTGTATGTATTTGCACATTATTTTTTTTTAAGTCAATAGAAGTACAAAATTTGCTATTTATTACTAGAAACAGTTCAATTAACTTTTCCTATTGTAGCCGTAAGGCTTATGACAGTCTTAGCAAATCATTACCACAAAATTAAAATAGATAAAACATTCTTTCTTATCGAAGGAATGGTATATGGCAGTTTTGCAATGCATTTAGAATAATAGGAAGTTATATTGCTCATATGAGCATTGTGCATTAATATTATGCATCCATTATGCATTTATTATGCACTTATTATGCATTCATTAAGTGTTTCTGGAATTTGTCTAGGACGCTCTTACGATTCTAAAGAGCATTTGTTATTCCGTGAATACTTGCAAATAAACATAATGCATACAGTTTATTATAGGTTATAGATATGAAAGCCACATTCCATGTTATATATAGAGGATAATTGTTAAAAAGTGTAAATTTTATTGGGAGGGTATTCATTCGACATATTTATATAATTAAATGAAATCATATGTAAATGAATATTTATGGATCGAACAACTGTATGAATTATTAAATAAGCCATGCAAAAAAAAATAAAAATTGCGCGTATTTTCTTATGTGATTGAACATTGTTGTCTCAAATGTATGGCAGTCGAGAAACAACGCTAGGCATACCTAGTCGATGATTGATGATTGAGCTATTGGTATTATAAATCCGTAGAATAATATCTTGCACGCGAAAATGAGACTCGATACTGAGTCTGTGTTATGATACGTTTGTATTTCTGTTTCTTGTTAAGATAGCCAGCGGTGCGCCAATATTGTTGTAAATGTTTATTGTCTTTTATATAAAAAGACTGCTGCATGCAGAATTTTTGCCATCTATTACTTGCCTATTTCGGGCTGCTTCCCTTTCTTTCTTCAATATAATGAAGCTTGTTAAATAATCATATTTAACATAAAAGTGCGTAATTTAGTCTGGTTTTACTGGAGCAGTGTTTCAAAAGCAACGCTCCATATTCGCTAAAGCAACAATGTTCGGGTAAATTTCGAGTGCTGTTCAGTGCAACGCTCAAGGTTAATATGTGTCTTTCTGTTATAATTCAAAACTGTCTGAAGAAGGCTTCCCTTGTCAAAAAAATAACCCACTTTCATACCAAAACACACTTAAACCAACATAAAACTGTGTTTTTTTCTGAGTTTTTCTCAGCGGAAGTTGGTTTTTGCTATTAAAAGCGCGTTTTATGTGCGCTAAACTGTGCTTAACTGAGTTTAAAGTTGGTTATTTTAAGAAGATGTGTTTTTAGCGAGTTTTTTTCTGTAAGGAGTCTGTTTTTTGTGTGTCAAAAGTGAGCCTTTTTATTTATGAGTTGGTTGATGTGTGTTTAAGTGTGTCTTTTTGTTTTATAAGCAAGTCTTTTACAACAGAAGTTGGTCTTTTTTTTAAACAGAAGTGGGTTTAAGCGAGTTTAAATTGGTCTTTTTGTAAATAATTTGAGAGCTGAAACCAGGCTAAAAGACTCACTTTAACACACTTTTCAATAAGTTGGTCTTTTGTTTATAAATAATACTCATCAATGAAACAATAATTCTTCAACTAGGTCTTTGTTTCATGTTTATAGCCATATATAATACAAGTCAATTGTAAAGGGGCTTTTTTACAGCTTGTTTGCCATTGTCCCTATTGTACATGTGTGTGCTCCCCATAATTTTTTAGTGAATATTGGATGAAAATGGCTCTTTCAGAACATCACAGGTTCACAGATGGACAACAAGTATCACTGCCAAAAACTATAAAAATGATCAAACTTAGTTTTATACCTGAAAATGAAAGAGTTTGTGTTTCACTTTGATTTTTTTCTTTATATTTGTTTTTATTATAAACAATATCTTATGAGTGTTTTATGTCTTAAAATTATTTTATTTTTTTAAATTTTAAAACAATCTTATATGATTGTTTATATTTGTTTAAAACAGTATTTACTTGTTAAATCTGCATATTTAAATAATTATGGTATTGGAAACATTATTTTGGAAATAATCTATTTATTTGTGTATATAAGTTATGCAAGATTTTGATATTTTCATATGATACCATCATATCCATTTTCTTAATTTGCAATAAAATAATAAGATGCCAAACATGACCTGTGTTACATAAACAGTCAACAAAATAACAAGACAATACCTAAAAACACCCCTTTTCACACCACTAACAATAGACAGATAACAATCTGTCAGGCATTCAGAGCTAAACAGGGTACTGATTATCTAGGGGTAGATAAGGCTACTGATAGGGTTTGCCCAGACATAAGGCTGGAATGAGGTATAAGACTTTTGATTGGTTCAAATTTTTGCACAGGAAATTATTTGAAAACAACAACTTTTGAAAAACAAGCTGGTTTCAGCAATTGAATATTGAGCTAAATTAAATTAACATTAAGACTTATAATTGTTCTGTAAAATGTATTGAAATACTGTCAGCATGAAGTATTGTGTCATCAAAAAC